>JAQGBU010000727.1:0-20371 GCA_034698605.1 Isotoma decorata
TCCATGATGAAAAACTGACACCAATTGCATTTTCTCTCCATGTATGCCAGACAATAAATGACCAAATCAGCGTATAAAGGTGGACTAATAACATTATTGATGCAATTATTATAATCGCGGAATAACAGCGCCCCAAGCACCGAGCTCTGACTCATCCCGCGTAGCAAGGGATTATATTTGTTCGGTTTAATTGTAAACACCCTACATCTAAAAAATTTTAAGGTTCTACTTTACATTCATCCACCAAATTCTTAATCAGCCTCGCATGCCTAAACTTTAAACTTTTCTATTATCAGGGTATGCTACCCAGGTTTTTTAGGTACTTATTCAGATGGGGTTTTTAGGGTTGAATTCAATTTAGAGCTTTTGGAATCAAAAATTTTACAAACTGTCAATCTCATTGTTTTTCTTTCTTTGGGGGTACACCATATTTTGCATTTATACCCTCAAAAAGAAGAAAATTCAGTTATATAAACTTTTGCTTGCCATCCAGGTTGTATCGCTATGCGCTAGAGAGTGAAAATATAACCTGGTAGAATGCAAATAAATGTTTATGTGGCAAAGCATTCTTCAACAGATTTCCGTTTTTTTTCACTTTTTAACAGTAAATTGGCTTACAATGGCAAATGTTTTTTGACAGCAGATTCTCAGGTTTTTTGGACGGATTTGAAAACTTTGCATCTCTTCAAACATAAGAATCATCATATTGAAAAAATTGTTCAATTTTTGCGTATATGCTGTACTTTCAGCGACCAATTTGTAAAAAGTGTTTTGCTTTAGATCACATGAATTTTAGTTTTCAATTTGTCAACTTTGCCTTTGCATTTATTTTGGATTTTCCAACTTAAGTTTCCAAGATATTCAACGTTTGTGGCAAACAACAACCTAGTGAAAGGTATTTATTTGCCACTCTCAACTTTGCCAGATAGACTTGGATCGAAGCGGTCATGTAGCATTTATTTGTATGAACTTAGCCCCGTCCCAGGGGACAAATTTTCCTGTGTACAACATGCTAGCATGCCAGCACACTAAATTAATATTTAAACTCAAATTAATGGCTTGAAACATGCTCAACGGATGACCACGCCCCCAAGTGTGACCACACCCCCTTTTGCTAATCGCACGTCCTGAATTGAAAAGCGCTGGGCTTGAAATAAAGTATTTGCAACCACACCCCTTTAAATGTCCATAAACCCTTTGACTATACCTTGGACCAAAGGAGGAGTTTAATCTTGTCTAGAAAATGGGGCAGATCAACAGGCAGTCTATGTTTTTTGCATGCTGTACTACTAAATATTGTCTGTTTTAAAATAAGTGTTGTAATGTTAATCTAATGTATACGTGTTAATAAAACCTTAGTTGTCTACCAACCATGGTCCAGTAAAGTCGCACTCTCTCACTAGCATTATATTATATTTTATTGCTTTAATTATAATAATAAGAAACAAGTTTCCCAATGAATGCCCAGGCCCTTAAAAAATTCTCAAAGTTGAAACATTTAGTGTATACCCTGGACGAAAGGGGGACTTCAATCTCGTCTAGAAAATGTGGCAGATGAACAGGCAGTCTATGTTTTTCACATGTTGTACTTATAAGTATTGTATGTCTTTTGAAATAATTTGAAATAAGTACATTTGCACATAATTGTAATATTGTGTCATAAATGATATCAATTTTAATTTTCTATTTAATTTCAGATTTACACTTACGAGTAAGAGGAAGCTCTCCGCCAAGCTTGGGACCTTTTCGATCAAGCTAACGCGAGTGGAGACATCCTTGAAATTATGGCTTGTCATCCTTGAAATTATGGCCGCCGAAGCCAATTTAGACGCTTTATTTGCCCAATTAAGTCACCCCACAGACTACTCCCCCAACCCCTGAGAATTGGGAGGAAGAAGCAAGCGTTGAGGAGAATCAATCAGAAGAGCAGACGAACCTCCCTTAAGAGCAGGCGAACCTCACACAAGAACAGGGGAACGTCCAAATAATGGAGGTCAACATCCCACAATAGGAGGTTAAACCCCTATAATGGAGGAGATAAAATGAGATCTCCCGTGGGAAATGAAAGGCTCAATTTAAGTAGCACTTACCGTACACAACTCGTTTCTGTACTACAACAATGAAGTAATTCAACAGGATGCGGCGTTTTGGTACTGAACATGGCAAAACAGGTATTAAAAACCTTTCCTACTACTCCACAGTTGAAGATTGTTTCATCTGAATACGAATTGCGTTTTCACTTGGCATGTGAAATGCTTTCTACTGGGAAAATTGAAGGAAAAAAGCTGGCAGATGCTTATCGAAGCAATCCGCAAAAATCGATACGCTGTATTGTAAAGAAGCAGAGGCCGACGATGATATGTAGGTACGTGGTGCCTTTAACGGTAAGTAATACGTAAACATAAATTATTAAACACGAGGGTAGATCAACAATCATTTAATGGTTAGAAAAGTTCCCTAAAACATTTTAGAAATCATTATATGAAATAATTTATCCATTCGTAGTATATTAGGAATGGAAGTCACAGTTGAACTTCTCACTCGCTCTTCTGATTGATATTTTTTGAGAGAAACTCTGAGACGTTTTAGGGTGTCTAAAAAAACCTTACAAAATATTAAACTAGCTTACCACTCGGGAGTTTTAGTTTCTGTTTTCTTTTCTCTAGATTGATTTAATATGATTGATATACATCTTAGCATCAAACATTTCATAGACTTGTTATTCAGGTTATTTGTCTATGCATGTTCTAAGTTGCATTAAATAGACTTAATAAAATATTATGTATTTTACAGGATATTGTCGTTATGAAATGGACTATTGAAAGTCGGACAAGTGCGATTGGAAGATAAATTTCTTACATGTTCAACTTACAAAATTTTTTTTATTAATTTAATTTTTGTATAAATTACGAGTAGAAGTCAATTACTTTTGCAGTACATCGATTTTGTTTTTTATACTAAATTTACTTATAGTTATAAATATTTTTTTCCACATTTAAGTGTTTATTTAATCAAATAATTAAATTAATTGCTCTGCATTAGCAATTTAAGATTTGTTTTAATACAAGCGATCATTTTTAGTATAATAAATCCGTTTTTTTGTTTATTTTAAGATGCGTGCATTCCATAATGTATGGCTCGATGTTGTAACAGTAAGACAATAGGAAGTTTTTCAACTGTTGGTTTCACATTTCTTTAAAATTACTTTGTACAGTATAATGTTATGATGATTATGGCGAAGACGAGGCCCTGTGGAAGGTATAGTGCGTTTTTGACAGCTATATTTTTTTTGGTAGGACTTGTTTTTTTATATCTCGTCATCATCTTTGAACTATTATTGCGTATGAAAAAAAAACATTGAACTATTATTGCGTAGAAAATAAAAACATAAAATAGTTTGTGCCATTAAGCACGTTACACTTCTATGATGAAATTCATGATACAAGATCTGAATGAAACAATAACAAACACACACACAGCTTAAAAGAGCAACATGCATGTATTATAAACCATAACAAACACTACATATTCAGAGAAAATAAGCCTTAGTAAAGACGTATTTCTTCTCTCCAGGCCAGAAATGCAATAATTTATTAGTAAGTAAGGGTTTATTATATCATTAAAATTTTAGTTACTCAAACAATTATTTCATCACGATTTTGGAAGCCAATGTATACCACTGTTTGTCATTGTCTTGAGGCATGAACTTTAGATTGCAGATCTAAAAGGATACCTTAGTAGCAATAAATTCAGATATTGTAGTAATAGGTTAATTTTTGTAATGTTAAGATGACAAAGTAGCATCGTCAGATAAAACAGAGGTCAGTTCCTGAAAGACCATTATAACGTGTTTATCAAAATTAGTTAGGGTACAAAAATAGAGATTATGACAACAGTCAAACAAACCTGACAACTGTGAAACATAAAACCAGTTATAAAATGATAGTTTATACCAGTAATCTTGCATTTGTTTTGAAGAAATACCATTACTAATACATCTAGTTGAAAACAACTAAAACTATAATACAGTACACGCATCATATTACTCAAGATAAACAAGATAAATGAACAAAGTGGATTTGTCGGTGATTTTATTCTGAATGAACGTAAACCAACACTATCCTTTATTATATTTTCTATTCCAAGGTGTTCTTTTATACCGACAATATTAATAGTTCTAAATTACAAAGCCATTTGAGGGAAGCGTTATTGATGCATTCATGTAAGGGATTAAATTCATTTCCCTTTTTGGAAAACTCCAAACTGAGAGTAATTTAACGTCATCATCCGTGACGTCACGTCATCCGTGTAACGTGTAACGTCCGTGTAACGTGTAACGTCATCCGTGACGTAGAAGACCCTTTCTCTTTGTCAAATGGATCTAAAAGGAAAAACAAGCCCTATTTCAAAAAAACTAAACTGAAAGTAATTTGAAGTCAACCGCCCTGTCCGTGACGAACAAGCCCCTTCGTCTTTGCCAAATGGATCTAAAAGGAAAAACAAGCCTATTTATAAAACTACAAACTGAAAGTAATTTGAAGTCATCAGCGCTGTCCGGGACGAACAAGACCCTGTCTCTGCCAAATGGATCTGAAAGGGAATACAAGCGTTTTTGAAAAACTCCAAACTGAGAGCAATTTCAATTCATCTGCGCTGTCCGTGACGAACCAGACCCTTTCTCTTTGGCAAATGGATCTAAAAGGGAAAACAAGCTTATTTGAAAAACTCCAAACTGAAAGTAATTTGACGACATCAGCCCTATTCTTGGCGAATAAGACCTTTTGTCTTTGCCAAATGGATCTAAAAGCGAAAACAAGCCTACTTGAAAAATGTTGTTTGAAAATTACCCAAACCGAGCGGTGGTAAACAGTTGTACTATTACGCTGTCTGTGCTAGATCAGGCAATGAATATTCAACAACGGTTCCAGTCCTTGAGTGGATAAATAATTCACACAACGTGTCTAACATAAGGGTGTAAGCGTTTTTATCAATCAATAACAATGCATCACTGGAAGCTATTTATGCAACTTTTGAATGAAAATGCGACTACAGTAAATGATTTTTCACATGAGTAGTTTAAATAAAAGTATATGTGGGCAATTCGTTTAAGTTTTTGAAGAACTTTGTTGGTGAATGATAAAATTAAATTGTATGTAAAGGAGTGAAGAGTTTGAGGAATAATTGGATTTTTATGCGTAGGAAGTTTTTATGATGATTTAATGAAATATTGGTCCAAGATCGGGAGTAACACTTGTAAATTTTAAAGTCGTATTTATTTAAATTTTTAAACTATTACTAGAATGTGGAATTACGTTTATTCAACGAAACGGTTAGTAAGATTGTTCTAGTTTTTATATTTTTACAAGGTGACTTAAGATTATAACAAATCATACAAAATTCAAAATTAAAATTATCCTGAAAAGAAATACTTGTATGAGGTTGGTTTTTAAAAATTGTTTCCTGGTAGAATTGGTTTTCAACACAAGGTCACAAATTCATATATTAAATAGCTATTCATTGGAAAAATTGGTTTTATTCATTATGATTTATTCATTTTATTCTTTAATTTAATTGACTCATGACACTATATTATTATTATGATGATGCAGTTGCGTCTTTGTATCATGAACAGCATGTTGCACTAGTAGTAGATAATGCAAAAATATAACGTAATTTCTATTTTGGCTTTGTATAAATGTCTACTATGGAAGAGGTTAAACATGATAATAAAATAATAATGATGATAAAACAAAATGCGGAATAGAGCCGAAGAGTGTGAACTGATTAATATTTCGCAAACTCACTCTGCTTCACGTTTGTGTGGTTACAAATGGTAATTCCTGTGTCACTATATCACTTTTACACGTAAAAACACGTAACACGTAACACTGACGGACGGAAATTTCCTTAAGGAACATGAAAAGCGAATTGAGAAATTAGTTATACGCAAGTATAACATTTTGTCTCAACTATTGTAGCATTGTATGTCAAGAGTGTGAATTCATGCATTGTTCATGACAACGCGTTTAGCACATTTTTGTGGTGGATGAAGCTAGACAAACGAAGGAGCTTTGTATTTTTACCATATACTGTTAAGTCTTTTTTAGCAGAAGGTGCTGGTTTAGATAAGTCTCTTTTGGAAATTTGCTCATGGCATATTACCCGGTATATTGTTGCTGTCAATAAAATTGTTTGTCTATTCTAGTTGGCAAGTAGCTTAAATAAGAGGTTGATTTTGTTGTTTCAGAGTGTTTTTGGAACATCGTAAGAGTATGGAATAACTGGATCAAGTATGGACGCTGTTGAAATTGCAGCATAGCCTGCATCCAGAGATCTGTTAGGTTCACCTTCAAGGTTATTATGGACGCTTGGTGTTAAGTGGTGGAGGACACACTGAGGCTGTAGCCCGACTCTGATAAATAAATCTTACAAATTCATTCAATCTAAATCTAATTGTTTATTGTCATATTAAAATAGCATTTCTTTCAAACTTCTCTAAAAACTGAATACGTATATTATATGATTACTCTAATGAACGGCATTGGAAAAGATTGTCGAAACCGTTGGATCCCAAGATCAGTGATTAATAAAGTAAAATGGGACGCTCAACTGAAGACTTTGAATGCATGACTATACGTTCAAAAACATAGCTGTCGTAGATGCAAATGAATTGTGGAAATTGAAAGTTGGCGACTGCGTTTTTACAGAAAACAAAATTTTCATTACTGTTACTGTACCAATTCGCCGAATAGAAGTGTATAAGGAAATTTTTGAGGTCGTACGTGTTGGATTTCAGTTTTATTGCTATCAATTCATAATAAATGATGACGCCCAATACATTGAGTTGAAAATTTGAGCCAGAAAGAATACCAATATCTTAAAGAATGAATGAGCAGAAGTTGCAAACCATTACAAGAGAAACTTTGCCTCATACCACAGCACATTAGTGACGATTCCAATTTCCTTTCTTGTGCAAAGGCTCTTGTTAGCAACATTCCACTGGATATACGGCAGGTAAGTGTACAGTACAAAGTACATTTATCAATTAATTTAAAAAAATCATTCACGGTTACACGTCATTGAAAACTTCATGTTGTGTTATTTTTTCAATCATTCAAAACTCGAAGCTAGTAAGTATGTTTTTATTTTAAAGGAAAGCTTCTTCACTTGCACAAGTCTACCGCTATTTTCGTCAATAGGAAACGGCGGAAACATTATTATTAGATGAATTGTCCTTGTACCTTTCACAATAAATAACGAATAAAATCAGTTAAAAAAATAAGTGGCTCAATGACATTTTTAAATCATTCTTTCTTTTCAAGAACATTAAATTCTGTGATGGGATGAAGCTAAGACATGGTTGTGTTTAAATTGGATGCCAGTTTCAAAATGTTTCAAAAATTTTAAGATTATTTGAACCCGTCACTATTACATATTAGTTTAGGATTATTCAAAAATTAGTACATACATAGTAAGTTGCTGCATGGTGTCATAATGCAAAATGCTTCAACAAATCTACGATTCATGATTTACTTATTTGTGTGCTTAGTTTTGTTAAACTAATTTCCCAAAAATACATACACTGTATTTGGAATTGGACGTAAATGTGTTCAGTATGCTTTATTTAATGTATTTAAGCATAGCTAGTTGGGGTTATATATACGTTTGGGGGGGGGGTATTTATGGGGATGTAATTTAGTAAAGATTCTTAATCGATTCTTGTGGTTATTTAGCTGACGTAAATAGTTCAAATTCATAAAGTCCAGGCCGGGTTAGGTTAGGGCTAGAAAATGGAATTAGATAACAAAAACAAGTACTATGTATTAAAATCATTGCAAATCTTGCTATCTTTATAATGTTTCCTCTCTCACGGTATTCATTTTTAAAGACAATCTCAACATTCCTGAATTACAAAGAACTTTGAGGAAAGTATATAGTTTATTCATGTAAGGGATTTAATTGCGTCGTCTTATGTCTATTCTATGCCAAATGTTGTCTATGCATGTATCATCTAACAGTGCCTTTAAGAGTTTAAACTGTCTGGTCTCAATGTAATAAAAAATGTGCAAACTGCCGTTTTGGGAAAATGACCAGAAATGCCTTCAAGAAAAGTGGAGATAATAATTACTCTGTTCGTATATTCTTACATGCTGGTCGGTCAGGAAAGATCAGTCCTCCATCCCCTGGAGGCGCCCAATATTTCGTAGTCATTAACCAATACACGTACACCTTCAGACATGTGTGCTTTCTCAAAAATCAATCACTGTATTAAAACATGTATTTCAAGGATAGAGAAGTAAACTGGGAACCCAGTGAAGAAAGTAAGAAGCGACAATGGAGGAAAATTTATCAATAAGGAGATGACTGATTTTTAGAAAACAGAGAGCATAATTTATGCGACAACTGCACCATATACTCCGAAGAGTAGTAGAAAAGTAGAGAGAGACATGAGAAGTGTCAAAGAAGCCACAAGAACGATGCTCATTGCTAGAAAACTTCCCAATAACCTATGGGGCGAAGTGCTTGCTACAGCAGAACAGAATGGTAGGGGAACATGTTTAACATGCTTTACAGATTTAATACTCTGGTACACAATGGGAAATCTCCACACCAGAGAATACAAACAGGCTACAAACAAATATTTATGATTGTGGCTACTACTTCATTCGCAACGCAATTAATGAATTAAAAGGGAATTTATAGAACCAATCAATCCGCAACAATAAAATGAACAATAAAATGAGGCAGAAAATGATTGAAAGATTTCATGAAGAAAAGCAAACCATGATGCACATGCCAGTAGTTCCAGATGCACAAATTCCGGAAAGGACACTACACGTGGGGGATTTTGTCTGAGCAAGTACCAAGTTTAAGTTCTATGATATGAGCCCCACCTCGTGCAGATGTAACACTACTACCAGAAATTGAGGAACCTGATGAAAGTTTTTAAAAAACCTTTTTGAAGACTTATATATGGGCTATGACTGATGACGCTCTTAATTATGCACCTCCAAAAGATTTACGAACTCCCGTTACGAACTCCATTCGAAGAGTAGATCAAGGGGCGAGAGAAAGATCTTAATCGACCCTGGAAACGATACCCAAGACAAATATTTTAGAAAAAACGGTGTACCATGCAGTTGAGGTTACGATTACCTCAGTCTCAACTCGGACCTTGGTTTTGCCTGCATCCGAGGATGCTGCTGTAGAAGCAAGTCAACCTCTAAACTATAAACTGGCCGGTGTACAGCTACATAGAAGTTGTTTGTTCAAAAGGTAGTTGCACATGACGACGTTCTTGTAAATGTGACAAGGGATGGACCATTGAAAACCACTGGAAGGCCTGTCAAAGGCACTGACCGTAAGGCTTTGAAACAAGAGACCGCGAAAAAGGTTCAGGAGTTGGAGATACAGATCAATACCGCTGCCTGCACATAAATTTCCTTACACAAAGTTTACATGTGGACAAGCGAATAAAACTGGAAGCCCTTAGTGAAAGAGTGAAACAAGATCGCCACATTCGTGAAGCTTTGAATGAACTTAGAAAAGAATTTCAAAATGAATCTACATTTCAATACAAAGCACATTCGGAGCTCGATGGCTACATTCAAAAGTTGTCTATGCAAACCCTTTTTACAGCCTTGTATTCGCCAAAGTATTTGAGATACGCAAAGCTTTGTGACATAGTTAATCTCGTCGCAGCTGGATGTCTGTTTAGAAAATATGATTATCATGAAGTTTTATTGCACACCGTATAGCCGATGCGGTGCTTATTTTTTAACTTCTTATTGTAAGTAGTAAAGCGAATTTACCGGAGATACATATCAATTTTTTTTGGATGACATGAAACAAATCTCCCCGAATTGCATGCCAAAGCTTGCTGTCGTGGATATGTGCTCTGCGCAGGTAAAATTTGAAATCATATTGTATATTTCGATTTGGAGTAGTTTCGATAATTGTTTCTGCACCTAAATCGTTTTCCAAAAAAATGATGATCGTAGTAATGGTTGTTTTAGTCTAATAGTAATTGTCTAATAGAATCACTGCGGAATGAAAGGTTGCACAAATATTTACTGCGTGGAAGCTTATTTGCGACGAAGAAAACAAGATATTTGTATGTTCCGGTCATTTAATGCATGCTGCATCACGATATCTACTTAAAAACACATTAAACAAGAAAGCCTTTTAGATCGCTCTACATGGCTTTGTTCGTCTAAAAGGGTTTTCTCAGATTGGCAAAATATAAATATAAATTAACAAACTATTAAGTTCATACTACTATAAACTATATTAATATTAATGAATGAGCTTTACAAGCTAGCCTAATATGTACTTCTTTAGTCTATCAAGTTTTTAATTCTTATTATATGTTAAGGGTCGTCGACCTTTATGATTCATTCCAATACTATTTTACTTAAAAGATAATTTGTATGACTTATTTCTTTATTGGAAATCAACAAATGGTATTTATAAATCCTGTAAGAGAATCCCCTTTCTTACCACTCTTTACACACCACGTGACCCTACTTGGCATTTGGCTTCCCTTTGTCCCAACCACCAACACCGACTACTAATACCAGGAGCCAAGACTAAAACCACTTCTTTCAATCCCGGAATAACATAAAACGTGTCCCCGGGGACGGGACTAAGATCATCATAATAATAGCAAAGCAAAGTATTCGAAATGGTGTCGGTTTACTTCCGGGATTTCGATATCGGGATGGAGTCTCATTATTTCCATAAGATTGTGGGGTAATTCTGCATTTTGCTTTTGCTGTTTACGGAAGCCGTTTCTAATCTGATTCCAAGAAAAACGAGGTGCTGTGACCCAAAAGTGGAAAGTAATACCATTTTTATACAAAAGGTACATAAAAGCTACAATAGTGGCAATCAGAATTGTGTAAAAAATAATTTGATGGATTTAAGTTTTCAAAGGTGAGAGCGTGATTGATTGGAGAGCTGATCCTACATCATTGTGAGAGAAAAGGTGTGTGGTGCCTTCTTGATGGGCTTTTGTATAAGCATTTACTTGGAGCGTGTTTCGCATTTCTGTCCTAAGTGAGAGAAGAGTTGCAGTTCCTCCAATTTCGGTATGTGCATATATTCCTTGGCTACTAAATGTTTATTCAGGCAATTGAGAGATTTCCATACCTTCTCCTGGTTGTGGGACCGTTAGAAGATCTACTTTTACTGATATATTGTTTAAAAGGACAATTTGGTAAAAATAAAAGTCGGCTGATGGACATTCAACTGGTGGATAGTCATCTGTCGTTTCGTGCGAAATTGGAGAGATATATCCTGATCGTTGGTTGTGTCCATTCTCATCCAATTTGCACTGGCCATTCCAAGTATCAATTATCGGTTATTGGAAGGAGCATACGGTGTATATAGTAGCCCATTTGTAAACGAAAATTACATCACCGTTTAGGGATCCACGACATTGGCATTACTAGGAGTACTCTGCAGGAACTTTGACACCTTCAAAGACAGTGGTTTTGATAAATTCATCCAGAAAATTCCTGTCATACACAAAGAAGAATGTAAAAGTATAACGCAACACGTACGTAATGAGCGTTAATAAATTTGGCAGTGAATGAGAAAAGGAACCTTGTGGGGGGTGTCAGGTTATGACCCTGTTAGAATCCTAATTAAATTGTCTATCGTGTGACAACAAAAAAGATGTTGTCAGAAAAGATAAGCCATGCAATATTATTTGCAAAACTGAGAACTGCTTTTAGGTACCTTATCTTAATTACAACGATAATCTTTGTATTTGAGTATTTCAATGAGTTTCCTACTGGATAAAGGTTCCGCTTCGATTCTCTGAGGAAAACGAAGGAACCATTGCAGGTAACGTACGTATGATGGACAATCTCACAAAATCTGTTCCAAAGGACAGTGTAGGACCGATAGGGTACTTTATTCATAGAGATGGGCCACCATTACAAAAATGGACAGCAGTATAAGAGTGAGAGCAACGGCTACCGATTCAGAGAAAACGTCATTACTATCCAACAATTTGCAAATGACATCAGCGGTGTATTGACGCCACCGTAAGAGTCATTGGTTGAGTTAAAGACATTTTTTATTTTTATTTTTGAAAGAGTCAGGTATGGAAAGGTGTATTTTAATTTTTTTATGATTAGGATTACATATCAATTTTTGACAATGATGAGTCTGGGTCAAGTTTTGGAAGCTTACCCGTCATAAAAAGATTTATGAGGATAAATGGAACCGAGTCTTGGAAAATTTTTAACAATACTTACGACCTTTGCAACGTAACGGCTGACGGTTTAGTTTGCCTAGCGTTTTAAGAGGTATTGGGAATTCAGAAATTGGATCAGAAACCTTCAAAACTGCCAAATTTAGGAGATGAGAAAGCTTGTTTGGAGTATGTAACGTCTTCAGTGTTGGATGTAATATCATTTGATCAAAAACTTTGATCTTATGTGTTCTTGTATGAGACACCTAACATATGTGCCCCTTCAGCGCTGTGCCAATTCCGAAGGTCCAAATACTCCAACTGACTTACAGCTTGAGGTTGCAAAGAAACTTCAACACAAAGACCAAAGACACAGTAGTTATACGTCCTTAGGGCATTTGGGAAAATCCTTTTGTTTTATAGCCTGTGGACTTCTATCTTACATGGAAAGAAAGGACAGAAATAAGGTGAATAAAAATAATATTGTGTACATAAGTGGTTGAGGCGAAGCACGACTTTTAGGTCACCCTTTTTTCTGCTCTTACCTAAAACAGATAATATCTTTAAATGTTTGGAGGGAAGCGTTCGTATTTGTGTCTCCACTAACAAGTAAAATGGGAAACCAAGTGGAAAAACTTCTGTCCATGGGTATTTCAGCAGATGTATTGACGGAGGCGACTGTGGACTCGAACACTTTTACTATCGGTATGTAGATACTTTTTGTAGTAAATATATCCATGTAACTTAAAGCTTCGTGTAGACAAACTATCAAGAAACTTGTAAGTACATTGCCGTATTCCAGTACATATTTTTATTTTATTTAATATTTTGTATTGTATTGCATTAAATTTATCATATATATATAAATACAACTTTGATTATATTGTTTAAAATCGAAACAGGAAGGAGGTCTGGGTTATGGTTTTTATATGCTTCCCCTGTGGGCTATCTGTATCAGAATTAGCTAGCAGCTAAGCTTTACCTGTACAACGTTTGCAAAAACTCCGAGTAAATAAAGAGAGAAGTCTGCTGTCTAACACCGGGGAGGAAGTGGTTGGCAGTGGTGTAAGACGGCAATAATTCCAAGATGGTTTGGCTGAAGGCATAACAACGGCTAGGGTTAGGGTGTTCGATAATGTAGACATGCACGTCAGGGCCAGACGTTCTTTACGGAAATCAAATGTTGAACCAAACTGCAGGTCTATTCGTAAAAAACACAGTATCGGTGGTACACAGGACAAGAGAACCAACAATGAGAGCCAGAGATGTGGATGTGTCGAAATTACTATTATCATCAGAAGAATTTCAGAGGTTATTTTACGAACGTGTTGAATGCATGAAAGTTTCTAAAAGAAAACGATTAGCTACTTGAGTTTTTGTCAAAGTTGACGTATTGACTACGCTATGGAGTCCAAATTAATATCAGAAATAGTTCCAACAGGATTACTCGACATCAACATGTGCACGATTAAAGAGACCATAGACGTGGTTAACCATATAGACAAGGATGCCGGCAGGTAGCGAGTGACAAAATGCCGTTACGTTGTGCAGTTGATGAAGGAGCGTTTCTGAACCTTTTGTCAGCAATAAGTCTTAAAACTTCAGCTTTGGACATGAAATCAAGCGACAACCACATATACCTTGATTATGGTGATTTTCATGGTCGAATGACGTTGCTGGTTGGACTGTATTCCATTTTAAAAATTAACATTTTAGCTAAGATGAGCGATGGATCGCTAAGTAATTTCAAGTACTACCAAAAACATCTAAATGCTAGTGGAAAAACAAGTGCGACATTTAACCGAGATTAAAAGTTAGCTGAAGAAGTATTGGAGGGGCTGCGAACTATTTTGACGATGGAAGTTTTTGGCTTGACACATATCGATGAGACACCGACAACAATGCCGGACGCGAGTGATGACGACGAGGGCAAAGCCTTTCTTACCAATGCAGCGGAAAAAGCGATGTCAATAATTGAGGACTATTTGAATGTAAATAATACAAATGGAAGTGAATGTTGCGCTTGTATTGTGGCGTAAATCGAATAACGAAAAGGTGTTGTTGTGTCATAATGTAAACTGTGGTAAAGCATTTCACCAGACATGTATTCCGGAGACAGCATTTTATCGACAAGTTGTGGAAAAAGTCAGGAATCTTTCATACGGCCCCATAGACGTGGGCCAGTTAGAGTTCATGGAGATGCATTGTATCCTAATCAACCAGAAAAGTCAAGTATAAGATTAGCAAAGGAAATCAAATTTTACTGTACACCGCCTTGCATGTGTCGCGTGTACGCGTATTCTGTTTCTTTGCTACATGCTGCAATGACTAGAAAGTTAAGAAGGGACGCAATTAGATGGAACGATTCTGATATGATGGTTATCCATTGCGAAGAAGACTTCTTGCTTGATTCAAACGGTTGTGCACCTAGTGTCATAGCCTTTGATCAAAAATACAGCGGAACCATAAACTTTAGATGTAGCACCGATTCAAATCTGGCTCAAGATCGGGTTATTGAGCATTTTGTAAGAGATGCAAAAACACAGTTTAAAGATGCGACAGGGAAACTGTCTCAAAGAGCTCTGACAAGAGCGGGGCTACGTGGGCGCGGCAGAAGCAAATGAAATGTATGCTGCTCAAACCAGCGATGAAAAAGAAAAAACAGCTTACAAACAAATTATCAAGAAGAAACAATACAGTTCGTATTGTTAGCGTTGAGCTAGGATAGGAAGATAAGGAAATTTATTACTTCATAGAAGATAAGAAATTAAAATAGAAGATTGCAAATAGTGAAAGGAAGACGGAGATAGTTAAGAGGGAAAGGTAAAAAGTGAAGTAGAAAGATTGCAAAGGTTGCAAGGAAGATTGAAACGATATAGCAAATAATGTTAAATGGATGAATACGGAAGATTGGAAATGATGTAAAAATATAATATGATTGCTGTAGAGAGAGATAAGGGAAGATAGGTTTATGAGGAAGAATGAAGAAATGTAATGTTAATTAGAAACTACAGTTATCATATTGAATTAATAAAAGATACGTTTATATGTAAATAATGAATAGATGAATAATAGTATGGGGATGTACGTGGAATTGATGCTATAAGTACGAGTGCAGAAGAGAGTAAGAGTCAGTGGGATTTGGAGAGACGTGGAATAAAGTAAATAAGTAATTGATAAGAATAAAAGATTGCCCCGGGTGAGGCAAGATAAAATAAAATAAACCAGTGATTGACTAGAATATTAATTTCTAAAAACTTTATTTTGAAACCATCACCAGATTATTCAAGCGCATAGTCGCATAGGATGCCGAAATAGGCGACGCGCTATCAGTATATAGATATTTCAGCTGCAAGCTTCTCAGCATAAAAGAACACCGGTAGCAACATGATCTAGAGGATTTTAGATATCTTCCCTTATTGAAAGACTTAAAGCAATTTAAGCAGAATATGGATGCCGCTGTACATTCTTTTGACCTTACTTTTGAAATGGAAAACCATTTCAAAGATGATCAATCGACGGCTTATCGTCTTTCCGGAAACGTATGATGACGAAATGGTGGCACAAAACGAGGGGAAATGTGCTGCTGTAAGTAGGGACGCTGGCAAGCGTTCAGTTTATTATTGGAGCGCAATAATAATAATAATTTACAGGGCATTGGGGCAACACAAACAAATATATTTAAGGGGGTTGATGGCCCAACTAAAACAAACTAGGGAGGGAGCGTAGAACTGGTGGAGGCGGAATGCCTATCTGGTAAAGACTGGAGATTTTGGTGGGATTGCTGGTAGTAGTAGTAGTGACAGGGGTGATGGTGAAAAAGGTCGGATTCTTTCACCAGGTCACCACGTGATAATAAATCTTTGTAGTGGAGGGGATTCTCTTCCACAGGTTGAACGTATGAATTATCCAGTATTGTCAAGTTTTTGAAATCAGATTAGTTAAAACAGTTTTGTAAACTTATTACACTTAAATAAAAACTTAACTTAACTGGGCAAGGATAATACTAGTCCCAATCGATAAGAAAGGAGGCACAGCTATCCCATCCAATTACAGACCAATATCTCTTCTGAATACAGGTCTAAAATTATTTACTGCACTAATGACCGATAGACTAAGTAAGTTGTGCGATGACGATGGTAAAATCTCACAATATCAGGGTGCGTATCGTAAAGGCATTGGATGTGAGGATCACGTATTTGTCCTTAATGCTGTTCCGCAGCATTATGTACGAAATAAAAGAAGAAAAATGTGTGTTGGTTTTTTAGATTTATCTTCAGCTTTTGATACTGTCCAGCATGATAAGCTATGGGATAAGTATGTAGAATTCGTAAAATTAATTTATTCAAAGGCTGAGGCAAAAGTGAGGACTAAATGTGGTGAGAGTGAATACTTCCCTTTCTAAAGAGCCGTTTTACAGGGTGAAACTTTAAGCCCAAAATTATTCACCACATTCATTGTTGATTTAATGGACATTTTTAATAAATCTAACGTCCCTTCTGTAAGCATTGGTACCGTAGACATACATATTCTGATATATGATATTGTTATACTGTCTTCGAATCCCATTCACCTACTGGATAAAGTAAATATTTTACAAAGCTATCTTGTAGATAATAATTTGTTAATAAATTTAAAGAAAACAGATTTAATGGTCTTCAGATGTGGTAGAAGATGTAAGACACCAATAACATACTGGGATGATACCGTTATCGAAGTAACTAATACCTACAAATACCTTGGTATAGAATTTAATTGTTATATGGACTATCATCAAATCTGTGATAAAATTGCTAGCAATCAAAATACGCTGAAAGTCAAATGTATACATTATTGTATAAAGCAAAACTAAAGACTCTGGAAACAAGATTAAAAATCTTTGATTCGCTCACACAATCGGTTTTGACCTACTACAGTCATATATGGGGTCTGGGGTACGGAGTATAAAAGTGTAATCAGGAAAATACAAAGGCAATAAAGGCAATAAGTATTAAAGAGATTACTGTGGAAAGAAATATTTGTCGTATGAACAGTTCTGTGAGAATGGATCATTATAAGAAAATTAGAATTGATGTAAGATTGGAAGCATTCGTTAATTTGGATGTAGATTGCAAATACGTAAAGCTACCTGTTCAGCTAAGAACCATACACCCTAGATTTTCTGTTAGAAATATAACTGTTAACTTACAAGGTATGAACAAACTCTAAGATAATACGAAAGATATCAAGTGTAAACTGTAACTTTGAAAATGAGAATCTTTTCCACTGTTTATGTGTCTGTCCGAAGTACTACTATATAAATGCGGATTGACCCTTTAAAAATAAAATAAGAAATAAATGGCTCCTTAGAGGAAAAGTTCTCCTAGGTGAGGGACTCCTGCAATCAAAAGAATTAAACAAGGCCCTCGGCCTCACCGGGACCGAAAATATTTCATAGTCAAACATTTTAAAACCTTATTTGGATATTTCTAAAAAAATTTGTTTTATAAACCGAATTCAGACTTTTTTTAATGCTCACTATCCTTACTCTGAAAATACTATGGCGGTAGCTAATATAAACTTATAATAATAAATATTTCTTTTTAACTAAGGTAAATTTGTTTATTAATAAATTAGGATTTTATTTAATTAATTATCATTCATTTAAGAAAACTTTTCGAATTTGAGCATTTAATGACAGAAATGCTAACATGATTTATTTGAATTTTATAGCTAGTAAATTACTTGCCATTAAGTAATTTGAAATCATTTGTAATTTCAATTTCAAACTATGCGTAGAATATTATCAAAAGGTATTTGAAATTATTGCATACATGCCTTATTATAATACTGAGTTTAAGGAACTGGACTATCAATAGTATAATATTGTTTTACATAATATATTATTATCCATAGTCAATTTGAACATTTCTATTTGTTATTTAAAAAATTCCCAGTGCAAATTGATTTAACCCGAGCCTAGGCATAAAGACTTTTATGTCATAATAGTTCACGAAAAATTAAATTTGGTTTTAGATTTAATGTAACCATGCAATTTTTAACCCCCATGCCAAATTTCATCTTTTCGATTGACTTTGAAAAACCAGTGGCGGTCACCCTATTGGGGGATTCAAATCACACAAAACTGAAATTTGGCCTAAGTTTTCACGTACATTTTCTATTCATAACCTCTATACCCAATTTCAGCTTTCTATGATGATTTTTAAAAAATTTGTTAAATTTGCATGACAGGTTGGTGGTTTTAGTCCACCACGGGTCAACCAGTTGACAAACACTGCCCATCTTCGAACTCGGTTCCTGATTTGGCTCAATGCAAATGTGATCAAAACTGTTATTACAATGGTGATTTTTTGCATTGAAATAGAATAGCAATTTAGAGATTTCCAGGAATTTTACATTCATTATCCAAGTCAACCTTACAAAACTATCCTCATATATTTTTATGGCAATGTTTTTTATTTTTGAAATTCTAATAGATTCCGAATGATATTTTTGACAACGTTATCGGGTGGATTTTTAAAATTCTAATTATAAATTTTAAAATGTCATCCAAATCGGTTAATGCAGTCTTGAGTTGTAGTCAATCGGACGGATAGACGGACATACCGGGTTCAAAAGCCCTAGGCTTAGGCTAAAAATTATTGACTGCAACATAACTGCAAATTTTTTGAGAAATATCCAAATAAGGCTTTAAAATGTTTGACTATGGAATATTCTTGGTCCCCGGTGAGGCCGAAGGCCTTGTTTAGTTCTTTGATTTCAGGAGTCCCTCACCTAGGAGAAATTTTTCTCTAAGCAGCCATTTATTTCATCCTTTTTAATGATTTTCATAGTTTTTGCTAAATTTGAAATCAATTTGTTTATTATTTATTACATTTGATACATTTAAAAATACTATGTGATCTATATTTATTCTATTTTATTATAATATCAATTATTAAACTAAGATTATGCATTTATTCATCATTCATTGGCTTTCAATGCTTAGTCTGTCATTGTCATTTATTTCTTTTTTTTAACTTTCAGTTTTTCTTAACCGTTCTTATTCGTTGTAAGCCTTATTATCGAAAGGCGTAAATTGGTTAGTTGTCAGGAGTTTTCTAGGGTCAATATCTATGATTCCTAAACCTGCTAATCTCCTTACACGACTAATTACTACGAATGCCATCCCTTTTGCAAACACTGAGTTACCTATATGTACCACTGGTTTGTCATAAGAGCTTCCTTGAGTTTTATGAATACTAATACCATAACTTAAAATTAATGGAATCATCTTTCTTGACACGCGTATTTGTTTTTTACCTAAAACATCGACATTAATACATTTAATTTCTTCTGTGTCTTTCATATGGTCAAAGTGTACAATTACTGCATACGGTAAGTCTCCTTCCTCTAATTGATTATTGGGATCAATGGTCTACTTAAACCCTTTCATTACTCCCGTAGAACCATTCACTTAACCCTTTCTTACATTTAAATTTCTACGCAACATAACCCTCGACCGGATACCTAAATCTATCTGTGTCGGTATTCCCCCTGTTTTTGATTCTTTTACGTAATTTGCGCGTTTTTTCAGCTTTTTGTGCCCAGTGTAACCCATAAGTGTATGTGCGTTTATTGTATGAATTCTCGTTTTGGTCTTTAACTCTTTTGTCTTCTTTATATTATAGTTTTCACACTCACTTAACGTTGGGAATATTCTTAAAGCATTGTCGAAAAAAGATTTACAATCTGCTATTCCCTGTTTATTTGATTTACTACCAAATAATCTTGAACTAAGTTGTTCTAAATCATTAGAAGTTTGTTTTGTAACCCTTAAATTTCTACACATTTGCAATAAAGGATCATTACCAATTTGTCTCATATTAATTTCTAATTCAATAAAGCTAAACTCATGCCAAAGATCTATTTCACCTGCGAAGAACTCATGTTTAAAAAATAAAATTTCACAAAATCGTAGATGTATCATCCTAAGTGTTTCATAGTTAACCATACTAATTTCATCAATGATTATAAATACCACATTTTTATATAATTGTCTTAATTCTCCAAGTTTTTTTGAACCTAGTTTATTATATTTTCCTACTTTATCTATTATCCTGGGAAGTTCAACCTTGCGGTATGGCTGCTACAAAAGTCAAGAATACTTAGCCTTTCCCATAAGGCATC
>JAQGBU010000728.1:0-20366 GCA_034698605.1 Isotoma decorata
TAAATGCAGGGTAACAGGCTCACTCAACTCAGTCTCTTGCCAACGGGTGTCACCTAAGTGCTCCCTCCAGATCTTAAGTAGGGAATAAATGGTGTAGTGGGTCTACTAGTGTGTTTGTATCTGCTGCTGCCCCTGCTGATTTTTTGGATTTTGGATTGATTCTACTCTGGCTTATTAAGTTCATAGTAGATGGGGAATTGAATTTGGAATTAACCATTGCATTTGGGTTTCAGTGTAGTATTAATTCTATATGAAGGAAGAGAAATAGTTGGGCTTGGGACTCTAATGTAGATAAGTATAAATCATAGTTAACTCCGATTGTGTATTTTTAATCAAATAATAATGTAACTCTGAACTAGGGATTTAAAAGTTAATTCGTATATTATATTGAAATCGTGAAGTAACTTTTTTAAAGGGGTTGAGATCAGGCAAAGGTGAATAAGTAGTATTTAAAAAGGAAAATAATTTAAGATCGTGAAAATATCTGAAAACTTAAGTATAAGTAAAGTGAAGTATTCTTTAAACGTTTATCATTAGTTCATAGTTAGTCATTAGTGTAGGTAGTTAGGTAGGTAGTGTGGGTTATTATATAATAAGTTAATTAGATTTAAGGGTCTTGTGTTTTTAAGTAAATAGGAACATTATCTGTTTTTGTGGCATTCTCAAGAGTTTTGGAAACTAGTGTGTGTAGGGAAATCTGAAATCGGAAGGGAATTTTGATAATTGTTGTATAATATAAAAATAAATAAAAATAAATGAATAGAATGGAAAGGATTATTGGGGAAGGGGAATTTAGTGGGGCAACGCGACAAGAGGAGGATGAAGTAGAATGTAAGCGGAGGAAGGTGATGGTGGTGGACATGGAAGTAGCTGAACCTCCAGCTGATGAAGAGGACACTCAAGTTTATGATGAGGAGACTGAGAAGAAGGTTGATGTCATTCAAGAGGCTATGGCTGCAAAGTTACTTCTCATGAAGGTCAGTTATCACCCTCATTATTCATAAGTGTGGGAAGGTCATGAGAGAGGAGTGGGGAAGGTCAGAGAGGCTCACAGGTCAAGGATTTAGCAGATATGGGGTGATGTGATACTTTTGGGGGATGGTTTACAAAGATCAGTTTTTATTAGAAGGAACCACCTGTGTATGTGATATTACTTAATCGATAATCAATACACGATTTTATTAAACATAGAAGCGTTTGGAGGGATGGAGGGTGACCATCCGACCGGGCTTGTACCGGATGTACCCTTGTTCTCAGAACGGGTCTTGCATCTCGGCGTCCCGGTTTTAAATTAAATTTTGTATTTGTGATTTGAAATAATAAAATCCAACCATACTGTTTTCAAAAGAGTTGAGTTTGAAGGAAGGAAAAGCCCAATCTCCAGAATAATAGATCCCCTGGACAACAAATCCCTTGGTCAACAGATCCCCCGGTCAATAAATCCCCTTAATCCCCTGGATATTAGGTCCCCCCCAACTATATAAGACCAGTCAATGCCACCTTAATTACTTAACTTACATAATTATGAAATCGTTTTGAATTTAAGAGGTGCCGCAAAAAAGAAATTCTGAAAAATCCTTATTGGATTACCGACTTTGCCTGTACAGAAAAGCTCCGGAAAGCTTCCGTTCTGGTTTCCTATTTCCTACAATGAAACGTTCTAGCCTCGAAAACTATTATGGTGAGGTTCGAACTTTTATTAGGGACGTGTTTCAAGAGTATTTCACTATTATGAAACTTCCCACGGACGGATACGAACGAAACCCGTATTTAAAGCCCGTAAAACACAATTAGCCAGGTTCGAATCGATTAGTCAGACTTACCCATGGGAAAGGTGGGGGGATCAAACCCGAGCCTTTATACTTTCTGTTAAGGCCAAGGCCAATGCGCTTTCGTTTAGCCATGAGGACTTCACCCGTCCCCGTCCCCCGTGAATTGCACCCGTCCGTGTTAATGAGATTTCTTTGATGCTAAATAAAGAAATGAAGTCACCAATGAACCATCGCAACAATCTAGATTGAATTTAAATCTATGCCATAACATCCCTTGCTAATCATAATGAATTAGTTTAACGTTGGTGGGGATGAAATGTGGGGAAGGGGGATGAAGTGTCCAGGGATGAACTGTTCAGTCACCCCTTATTACACATATTGTTTATGCTCGGACACTTTCACTTGAGATTAATGCACTAGTGCATGTTTACCTGGGCACTTGACAGCCCAGTGCAGTGTCCGGTCACTTCTAAGAAAAATTGGGGTCTTTATAAGATTGCATTAGCTTGCCATTCGAGGCTGTTATTTTATTTTAATAATATGTTCCTCGGCAGAGGACTACAATATAGGAACTCATTAGATAAATAATAATATGTAGGATGAGATGTACTGTATTTCCCGGTATCCCCCCGGAATATAGCCCCCCCCATTTTTAAAGGGTTGAAACAATAACTCCCCCGGGGGTTCTATACTGGGAAATACGGTATATTAATACAATTTGTAGTATTACCATTAAGTTTTGACCTTTTTGGGTAAAAAAGGATGGTAGTTATTATATTGTAATGAATTCGAAAGACAATAAAGTTGAAACAAACTAACAAGCAGACAATATATATATAGTGTAAATCAATATATCCCAAAGGTACTTAATCGGAAACTTTACCTGACTACTATTTATAGAAATTATAGATTGACAAAATTCTAGTAGTCTAGTAGCTAAGTAGCTATAACTATAAGCAGAATTGTAGTAGTAGTTTAAATGTCGTTTGGTGGAAATCAGTTTGGATCTTTCCTAATTGTTAACTTTCTGACAATAAACCATTATTATTATTATTATAATTAATTCTTCAGCGTTGTTAACCGACTTCTTCCAGATTTGGTTTTTACCTGAGTTTATCATTTCCTCTTTTGACAAGCTGTATCAATCTACATTTCTTACTACATTTTAATTATCTAATGATTTCCTATATTCACATTTATTTTGCTCTTGGAAAGCTAGAGCGAAGAAGAAAATAAAATAACCGCTCGTGTAAACTCTATTATCATCATATCTTTCTGTAAACTGATGATCTTAAAGAAAATCGTAAAGCGTAATCCTCTTATCTTATTGAGGTCTGCTAATTCTGGTGGATTTATTAGTTAGCTTTACTTGCTTGCTAGTAAGTGAATGTAAACTAATTCTGTACTATCTTTACTTGCAGGATCATCATGATTTATGCTTACGTTCCGATTGCGATTAGAAATGGCAATGGCTCAATCAGTGAAAGTAAGGTAGGATTAAGGTAGACATTCTAAAGTAGTTGCGAATGACATTCCAAGAACTTCAAATGTTTTGAACGCCCGCATTTCAAATTTCAGCGTTTACTAAAACTATACTATAAACCCTTATTTTGCGATTTTTGTTTAGCTTTGCTGAGGGAGCAAAATAATGTTGAAAATTTATTTCGTAAAATAGACTAAGGTGGGCTGTAAAGCTGTAGAATAAAGATTGTCGAGAATGTCGAGAACTGCTAAGTTAAGAAGCTTGCAAAATTATTTAAACATCTAGCATCTAGCTGTTAAAACAGCCCTGTAAAATTACAGGATTTTTTGCGATGGATTCGTACTGTTGTCTCGTTCTAACCTGATGCAATTTCTACCAGTTGGGATTTTCATTTCTCGACTTATATAGAATGCTGTTTATTGATTATTTTCGTGGTTTTTAATCTTTGCGTCCTAATGGCCGACTTGGCCGACACCAAAAGATCGTTTCGCCTATACAAATAGGCAAAAAAGAGTACAAATCGACAAAAAGTTTTCTCGAAGTGAGGAAGTGGTCTCACTTCAGCAGTCCACACCGTATTTCCTTGATTAGAACCACCCCTTCTATAACTCCTCCTAATAACACCCGGGTGTACGCTACGTTTGAAACATTAAATCCACCCTGAACCCCCCCCCCATAATATGTGTCTTGCGCTAAAGGTTAAACTCATTAAAGATACTTCACTGCTTTTCAAATCTGGTAGTTCATGCGAAGAAGGGTTACAATCTTACAATGTTAAATGTGGCAAAGGAAAAGGTTTATCTCCAAGAAGAACTGAATGCCCGAACAAATATTTTGAAAATGTTGATGATTGTGAGGAAAATTACGAAGTTGTTGGTGCTGTAGGGAATTTAAAAATTGGAAAATTAAAAAAAAATGATCTGTAACGTTATCTCACCCCGGAATGCCTCCCTTTTTGGACGGTTGAAACGTTACTCCCCAGGTCAGATGGTTGTAATCCGGAAAAGACGTTACGTTAAAGCTAATCCCCTTCTTACTGCTATAATTTAACCCGGGGGGTTGGGCGGGGTCAAGGATTTTATAGTTGGTGGTGGGGGATATAATGTCCAGAGGGGGATTCTAGCTATGTCCATTCACCTCCAAAAATACAAAAACTGTACCTTCTTTTCAGCAATAATAGGGGTGTAAATTATAATCACTGTTACGATTACGAATACATCTAACAAATAAGGCACGATTCGATTCCTAATATATTAAGCCTAGAATTGAAAAATTATTCTTTAAATTAATTTTTTCCAGCTAAAACTTTTCAGTGTTAAGACTTTCTAATGCATGTTTTTCATGAAAATAGGAAAAACGTGCACTACCTGTTCACCTCCCAGTGTTTAATTGCAATTTTCTAACCATACTCTTTTCAAAAACACTACTAAAACAAAAACTAGACCGATGTTCAGTTCGGCAGATGATGTATCATCATGACAGTTTCTCATCATCACATACTATTGATACAATACATAATTGACATTAACATAATACATACGGTGCATTATTATTTCTAATATACACTGGACATAGATGTATTATCCTTTAAATTAAAATTGTCCAGCTACACCAGCTTATAGTTAGTATAATTATCCAATGGTTTTTAGAGTTTATTTTGAGAATTTCAAGTCCATATTTTTCATGAAAACGTAAAAGCAGGCATCGTATTAAAATTTCTATGGCCAGTCAATTTCTTCGTACCTCTGAAGAGGAGGAAAATCTGGGCAGAGGGGTACTTATTTTTTTAAATATAATATTTCAATCCATCAAGAAAAGCAATTTTCATTCCCTGTACTGGCAATCGTGTGTTTGTGTTAGTAGAGAGTAAATTCGGAGTAGTTTTTACAACTGCACCAGCTTTCTTTAGTTTCAAGTGCTAAAGAAAGTTGTTTACGAAAAATAGTGGAGATTAGAATGGATTGATTCCAGTGTCTATTTTTTTTTACTTTTATTGCGTCTTTTCCAGGAATTGTTTATCGTCGTTGGGGTGAAATCAAGGAAAGAAATAAACACAACAACAGACGTAAACAAAAAGAAAGTTTCAAGTTACCTTTTTATAATGAATCCTTACCAATAGTGGAAACAGAAACGGGATTGAGATGAAAGTGACTTCCAACGGCAATACTTTCAACTTTGTACCCTGGAAGTTATCAGTTTGGTTTAGATGAACAGGGTTTTTGTACTGAGAAAGCAACCCGAAATCGGAAAGACTTTCCCCTGAATCACATTAGGGGGAAGAGCAGGCTGGAAATACCCGGATAAAGTTGTTTCTACGATTTTTTCAGATATTGTGTTATCATCATTGGGGAAAGTTAGGATTGAGATGGATGTACTCTAATATAAAGACTCAAGTTAGCTACGTTTGTTCTTACTATTCAAACTGGCTGGTCGTTTCATGGTCTTCCAAAGATAATACTTCATCATGTCTTTTTCTCCGAATCGGGTCTAGTTTGGTCAGCTAGGGAGCTGGGCTTTTGAGGAAAAAGTAGAGAGTGCGGATTATTGCAGATCAACTAGTACGAGGTCAATTAAATAGTTTTATGTGCCTTTTACATAACTGTGTAATTTTGCCTTAAGTTACCTTTTCTGTAAGCACCCGGAAGTAAAATTTTGCTGGAAAAGTTGAAATATTTTAAGAAAATTTGGAACGGTCCGTAATTTATAGAATCTCCTAAGAGCCTAGAAAGCAGGTTGTGGCTGGAGAGTACATAAAACCATTGCATCCGAAGTCGGATCTCTCAGCAACACATAAAACAGTCCCTGGTTTTACTGGATTTCATTCTAGCTCTCGCCAGTTTGTATGTAGTTAGTAGAGGAAGAAGGAATATGTCTTGTTGAAAATTTATTTCCTAGTTTCTGTTTTATACCTGGCCATTATGTGTGAAATGGACAAACCACTCCCCTCTCACCTAAGGATTTATGAGATTCTACTTTGTTCAGTGAGGCGCTGCAATAATAATAGTCACAAACCACCTTACTACTATCACCCTTGCCTCTCTCCCTACCGCATACCACCATGTGTCTGTATAGTAAATTTAAGTACAAAGTTCAATGCGGATTTTCTACTTTTCACCGGAAACTTTTAGCATATTTTTTGTGAACGACGAGGTGGAAAAATTGTCATGACTTTGCATTATTCTTCCCATTCTGAGGCCTAGTAAATCTAAATCCCCCTTTGTCCTTTTTTCTACGACACTTTTCTCCATTCCATGAAAGCGAAAAAGCAAAGCAGTTAAGCGTTACTGTAAAAATGTCCCACTCGAATGGTCAACGGGTATGTCGAGTGGGTTTGTATCCGCCTTCTATTCTATTTCTATAGATTAGAGTGTTCCATAGGGGGGACATTAAAATCAAAATATTGGCCCATACACCAAAGAAAGCAGTCTGGTGCTTTTTTGGTCGTCCCCAACATTGTCCACTATAATAAGATACTGTTGACGGTTATCGTCATAGTAAATGTTTGTGTGTAGTTTATATTAGTGGGGTGGCTTTTGGCTTTAGAGAAAGTAGAATTCAAATAGCCAGCTGGGTCTCATTATATAAAGGCAAGATTTCCCTTTCTCTCGTTTTCCTGGATGGGACAGCGATTTATTTCTCCGGAGCAGTCAAAGAGGCAAAATGTAAGAGAGACAGAAGAAGAATGCATCTGGGTGGGGGTTTATTGTATATGTATACATGAACGGGGGTAGTGGACAGCATATTTATTTCATCTAAAAATGGAAAGCGATCATATAATAGAATTGGACTCTATCCCTTGGGCTTCGCTCGGCTGGACACAGAATAGACCTCATAAAAACCTTTTTCTTGCTTGGGGAATATTCCAATTCAATTCTGAACGAAAGTTTTCTTCCTCTTGTTTTCCTTACTAGGAGATTCATAAATCTTTTTGAGATAGCTGTTTTCGATGTGGATTTATTCAGTTTTCTTTGAAACTGAATGTTGGAGATTGGTAATAGTGTAAGGAGATTCCCAGTGGAATAAATGCAGACTATTAAACATTTGCAGAAACAACTTTACTGGGATGTTTGTGGCACAGCCGCTGCCCCCATTAAGGTCATATTAAGCTGCACCGTGGGTTCAACCTTTATTTTCGGTGCTGAATTCAAGGGTTAAAGTGCAGTATAGATGTTAACAGCCCATTGCATTACAATTACACTAGAGCTTTACTATTCCGATCAAGATTTCAATTTTTGGGACGCATTAGCGTATCCTAGGGCCGTTTAATCAAAACATTTGTCAAGATTTTAAGGGTGTAGGTCTATTTGGCTTAGGATTTTAAATTTCATACATTTGAGAGAATTAGTCAGGCTCCCTTATCTTACAATATATTTTACTTCTTGCAATGCAGAAGCTACATAGCTTTATGACGTGACCTATAATATAAAGCGTGTGACGTATGACCGTAATTCAACTTACGGAAGGCTAATAAGTATTGAATTAAAATGCAACAGGTTTTAATTTGTATTAGGTTACGGGATACAAATTGTTTAGTAACCATCTAATCCGACTCTTCTATAAAACTACAAACCTCTAAGAACTGGTGTAAAGGAATCATAGAAGGTAAAATAATGACTTTTCTTCAAGTTCTTTTGCATGTAGGAAAGTATTGCAATATTGCATGGGATTCCATGATCTGTAGTAATTTGAAGGGTAGCATTTAGCTAATACTAGTATAGTAAAAAAAAAAATAATATAATACTTATTATTATAATGGTTATGTATTAAAAGTAATATGTATATTTAAATATTTAATGCGTAGTAAAAACTAAGTAGATATTTATTGTTGGAATGCTGATGTTTCAAAGTACTTGACCTGCAGAATATTCCAAATCCAGCAAGCAAAGTGTGAGCGATATTAAGTTGTTGGAGGTAAAAATGCATAGTGAATGTGATTAGTGAAGTGATGCATGGGTAAACCAAACCTTTTCTTGTAGAATCGTCAGATGTAAAGAAGAAGTAATTTTAAAAAGTTCTTTCCCAGCCCTTGTTTCATTTTTCAGCAATAGTCATTAATTATATCTTAGTATCTCAGTGAGAATAATGCATAGTAACAATAATGCAACAAAGTTTGTGGTAATGTGGTGGAGGTGGCTTAGCCATTTGGTTTGAAATAGAAATAGGGGTTGTTGGAGCATCTACTACAAGCATTAAATTAGGAAGAGGATGAATTCTTTGTGTGTGTGCAATGTAGAATGCAATGAGATCTTCTGTGGTTGCGGCTTGCTTGGCTGACTGCATATTAATCCATAATGCATAAAGGGAAACATAATAAATTTCCATAGTAATTTACGAGAGGATGAGACATGGACCAAGAGTAGTCGTTTGGGCAGCAACAGTAGCAACAACTAAGGATGCGAGAAGAAAAAATGTTAGAAAAAAGAAAAGTTTTCTCCCTGAATTCGGTTTGGATGATGATGATACATTGATACATTTCTTCCCTAAAAGCTCATGCAATTTGCTTCGTGTTGCTTTCTTATTAGCTCGCCTAGTAAAAGGCCTCAGAACCCCAGTTTATTCCATTTTAAGGACAAATGTTTCCTTCCAGTAGTCCAGGTTATCATTGGCAGGTGTTTTTACACTTGGGTTATCGAAGGATCCTTCTTTTCCTTAGAGGATATAAAGATATTCGTGAAGGTATAATCGCTAACGTTTACAGCTTAGTGTCAGCAGGGGAGAGCTTTATAGATATGTCAGTTTTGTGGAAAAAGCATAGAAAGGAAGGAATTATTTTCATCTTTGGCGAGCTACATGACCGTTTTATTTTCTGAGTGTTTAAAGTGCTCTATGCTGGTGGATAACTCTTGAGTACAGGAAGAAGAGGTCCAGTTGGTTTTACTAACAGTATAGTAGTGAAGAAGAAGTGGTGGTGCTTAGAGATTCTAAGTTTGGGATCTTCTGCATGGTCGGTTGTGTTTGTATGTAAGGAAGACGAATGAGATTGAGGATGAAATGGACAGAGGAGTCAGCCTGGATGGTTTGGTTGCTAGAGGCAGCAGAGACCATTAGACCAAATGGATCTCTCCTCTCTGTCTGATTATCATCTCACATCTCCATCAAACACTTGAATCTTTAATGCCCCCACCACCACTCTCTATATGGACTCAGAGAGAGAGTTAATCCTGTTTGCATCTGCTTGGATTCTAGATTGTGGAAACTGTTTCTCCTGCGATATGGCTATATTTCCCTTCATTTTTTTCAAACTCAATTTTCTGTACGACCAGCTTTCTCCAGGAGCATCAGCGTTTCAATTACCATTTTCACTTGAATTTCGTTCACGCGAAATCCGTGCTTACGAATGGAGCAAAAACTTGTTTTACCAGAAGGCTTTAGAACGATGTATCTTATTCATGAATTCTAGTTGAAAACTTGGATGGAATCTGTCCTCGGTACACTACCCATTTTACTGCTACTGTTGACTGCCTAGGTATTTGATTTGATAAGCTGTCGATAAGATTAACTTAAGATTAGGTAATAGAGAGGGGAAGATAGATGAATATGACTTCAAGCGTGAAGTGAGATTTAACAGAAGTTTTGATAACTTTGGGACTTGCAACTTCTAAGGGATCAAATCTTCATTTCTGTCTGATAAAGAGCTTAGAGGAAATGAGAATTTCATGGAAAATCTCTTCTTGTGTAACCGTAACTTTGTTGTCTATGTGCTTATCTTTCCGTATGGAATAAGTAGAGATGTACAGCGGATGAGCTAAGGGTAAGACTACGCAGTATAGTATTAGATAATGATGAAAAATTTATATTAATTTTATAATCCCCATATCAAATGGTGCAGGATGGTGTTAATGATGGCATGAAATCATTGTATGCAACCAAGTTGGAATAAAGTGGCAAAAGGTTTGATTCTAAAGTTGTGTGTAAATAAAATTCGATTTTTTTCATTTCTACACGGATTAAGGGTTAAAAAGCCAATATTTGAAGGATGAAATACTAAATCCAAGGGGTTGTATTTATTTTAAAGAGAAAGATACGGACTGAAGTATCCGAGGTCCGAAATTCATAGCATCAACTGGCATTTGTGTCAAATGTTGATTCCCAAACCGCACGAGGATAATGTATAAGATTGAGATCGCTTGAGATTCGAAAACATTGAAGATCAGTTGTTTTATGTATTTCTTTATTAGGTAATGCCGTAAACTTCTGTAAAATTTTAAGTATCTACTGTATTTCTGGTAATAATTAGAACTAGATCAGATCCAATTTCTAAGCCCATATTATTCGGCTTGGTTTATGCACCCGTACTCGGTTTTTTCGTAAGATGTCGTATCCGGGTAAAATTTTACATCCGAAGCGGAATGTGAAAGCCCTGGAGACTGTAGATACTGTGGGGGCTATATATTTCAGAATTCCATCCCCTTTATTTCCTATGAAAGAATTGGATCTATCATTATTATATTCACTATCATCCATCTCTATTTTGCTCCATATTGCGTAAAATGGAATGGTAAATTTCTCTTGAGTGTATTATTTCCGAGGATAGAAGACAGTATCTATTTTGTTGAGGCGCCCAAAAGAGTACTTTAGAGAACACAAGAGGAATGATTCCAGTGGTCAGAAGTGCATTGTGGGCTAGGTGGACTCTTGAAATTTATGTGACAGCAGGCAGCAGTTAGGAAGAAAGGGAGAGAGTGAACGAGGTTTAGCATATCGTCCACTACTACCACAGAAGCTACTTTATTTTATTTATGGATGGGAAATGGACATTTTCTGTAGAAATAGAAATCTCCAGGAAATAATCGGCCATTCTGTCCCTCGTCCAGTATTTCCAGCTCTGGTCTATGGAGTAATCCAATCTATGATATGAATGCTTTTCTTCCGGTAAAGAGAGCAGAAATTTTATATAAAATGTACGGTTGAAGTAGTTAGAGGAAGCGTTCATAAAGGTAGTTGTATCTCAGTATTTTTTTCATGTTTGTGGTGAATTCACACAGTTTCTTGATTCAGTTTAATTCGAACTGAACTTTAGGTTACTCACTGAACAGGTGGAACTTGCCCTAGTGAACTTTAATTTTTATATCCATTATCCAAATATTCAATGTCATGCTTTATCTGTAAAAATATTAAGCACATGATTTATGAATATTCTTTCCGTAGTGGTTTCGCATTCAGTGCAATTATCTTAGCAATGTTTTCACTTTCACTGGTCGTGGTTTGTGGTGGTCGGTGATAAAGAGTAAAGACTAAGGAAAATCGATTCGCTTTTATTTTTTTGACTTTTGAACTATGCTCTGAGAATGAATTAAATGTTGTTTTATCAGAATTCGTCAATATTGGGATGCTAAGACTGCCCAGTATATTTAATGATTCTACTTAAAACTCGATGAGGTTAATATTTAGAAACTCCTTTCAACCTAAATGGCATCAAGTGTTAGTCAATTTGGCTTTATCTAAAATTTTTAGTGATATTTTTTCACGACTAGATGAGCTAGAAGAAGTAATCCACTGGGGCTTAACAGAATGAAGTTTACTGAGATTCTCAAATTCAGCTGAAGTTGCAAGTTTTTGAGTTAGAGTTAGAGGGATGAAATTTGAGAGGAAATGGTAGGGTGGGATACGTTCCAATTTCACTTTGAGACTCGAAACAAGAGAGAGAGAAAGTTTAGAGGGAGAAATTCTTTCTTGTCAGTTTTGCTTGGTCACTACTCTTGGGGAAAGGCACATCTGCATCCATTCAATTCTAATGGTTTTTGTGATAGAAGACAATCCACTCTGACTACTTGGCTACTAGTGCTTTCATTTAAGATGGACCACCACTGCCAACTACCACCTATTTGGCAACTGCACTCTTGACTTAACTTTGTGAGACCACTCAAATGAAATGGATGTTGGTTGCCATTTGATACGATAGAATTACTAATTGAATCTTGGGAAATCCCCTTGTGTCTTCTCCACTTTCTCTCTTCTTTCTCTCATTAGTTTTTACCAGATGGGCTTTTACTTTTAAGAGAAGCACGAAGCTATAGAATTACTTCAAAAGACAAAACATGCTTTCTTTTATTCTATTTCACCGTCAAACACGTACAGACGGTTACAACTCCAATAAGTGTACTCATTTTCTGTGTACCAGACAGAGTAAAAACGTGCAGGTAGAATGCTTCGATGATGATAAGATAAAGGAATTTCACTTTCCGGAATACTTTGAATAGAAGCTTAAGAAGCAAAGAAGACGAATAAACCACGTTGTGGATTTAAAAAAAATAGTAGTCTTTTGTATAAAAACAATAACAAGCACGAAATGATTTAAGATAAGGCTGAGAATGTAGACTCGTAGATTGGGATCGTCACAGAAATAGCCATAAAAACCACTGATGATGCATTGAAATCGTCACGCAGCGACTAGTATTGAACGTTAACGTATTACAAGCGAAAGCGTCTTAAAGCGTTGTTACATTAATTTCGAAAACACCCGTCACTATTACATACTAGACATTGCATTGCAGCAAATCTGAATCACGTTATTTATGAATACAGTATAAAGGGATTCTTAAAATTATATTGAAGTAGTCTTCAAAGTGTCGTAATAATCGTCCAAGTTAAATTGCTAGACTCAAGTCAGGAAGAGAGAGAGAGAGTGATACTTTTGTTGTTCATTCCTTCCTTTGAGACATTTGCATATTTTAAATGTTCTACTAAATGCGTGTCATTATCATACTATTTAGAAATATTCATCCTTAACACACAATACTCTTCTCTCCATCTGTATTCATACTTCAAGCTGTGCCTTTTCATTTTTAGACGTTTAAGCTATATGGGGTTGAGTAGAGAGAGAGTATTATTTTATGTGGTACTTCAAAGAGATGTATGAAATTTAAAATATTCAAGTACCAAGAGTACCAACTATCAAAAGAGAAATTGTTCACAGGTTGTGCTAATTTAATTTTCATAGATGAAAATTTTAGTACCCTGCCTAGACTAGAGTAATGTTGAATGTAGAAGATAGAGAAATGAAATGTCTATTTTATACGAGTATTACCGAGAGATATAGAAATATTATAAATGAAGCAGTTCTTGCTTTACGATTACTGCAATGCACTCTGGTCTAATGTTTTGTGGTCTAATTAATGGTGGTGGACATTAATTACCAAACAGATTTAATTTGCCTAGAAACCTTGACTAATACATAGATATACTTGGAATAAGGTTAAATTAATTTTCAAATCCATATTTAGAATGGGTCTCTGTGTCTGGATGTTTATGAAATTATGAATACCTTTGAGTATTAAAAGACAGTATACTTCACTTAGCTTACTTTTGCGGTGACCTCTTATATTTACTTCATACTTCCACTAATAATAATAAAAAAAAGCTAAAGGCAAGATTGATTTCATTCATGATTTCAATCTTAGTTCATCGATTTGTGACCCCACGTAAAAACGAATCCATTAAAAGTAATTTCGAAATGTTTTAGAAAAAGAACTTTTTAAATATTCAGGATCGAAGTTTTTATTTCCAAAAAATGCCCTATGCCGTACTATCTGTGCTGAAGAGAATGTTATATGTAGTGGTGATGATATAAAATGGTGTGGTCGGTAAGTGTATTTATCGATCGATCTATCGATATCAAGATGATCATGAGTCCGTTGGTGGATGTGGTAGTTCGAGGAAGTGTGAAGTGGATAAAATAATGATCGTGAATTGAACAGTTTGTTCTTCTAAGGTTGATTTATGACCAAGAGTTTCTTGAAGGCTCCATAAATCCACAAGGTGTCTTCTTTCGATAGAATCCGCACACAATAAAGTTACTACTAACGATGATCATGTACTAATATTGCTATTGTTAACTATCAGCATTCTACCGACCCTCTACGCCGCACCGACACCCCCTACTTCTGAGATAGGTTTTATTTCTGTTCAATCGGAGAAAGTTGCGTATTAAAGGAAAGGTCACCTTTAGTAGCTCAGCGTTTTCATTGTTTGCGTGAATGCTGTCAGTCTTTGCATTTATTTCGGGAAGTTGTAACTATATTTCAAGTTGGTTGACTTTATTAAATTTTAAGAAATGAGTTCGATGTCACAAACTGTCCATAATGTAATGTGTACAATTTGTTGAAAATACGACTTAATATCAAATAATTATACGGATACCAATAATTATTTCTTGCCAACCTACCGTCGGACATACTGACCACGTACTGTGATGGGACAGTTGATACAATCAACAAGCTTTCAGCTCTCTAACAGAGTGTTTCAAAAGCCAAAGTAACTAACGATGCAGAGTAAAACTATCCAAGGTTAGAAATCTAATCATTTCCAAAAATTACTTTACGGGATCTACGAACAGTCCCTAAAACGATAGCACAATGCTGATGATTGTAGAAGGCTAGATAAGAAAGAGTAATGATGATGAGTTAAGGCGATGAAACGGTAGCGGTGGTATTATTTGACACGAAAGAGATTTTAAATGAAAACTTTGTTGAAGTTAAACTTTTAGCTGGTAATAAATCATGGACTTGGGTACGTGAAAAGTTATTACATTTTGGGATTATGTGTTTGAAACGAAGTTGGATTTATATTTTCATTATGATCTATTAAATCCACATCGTATTCACTCACACTTCATTTCTTTCTTCGTATACTTTCCCCACCAATAAAATTCTTAGAATGTGTTATAGTTTTGCCAAGCACTCGCTACCAACGTCGAAGTTTTATCTCTGCAATGCAAACCTTACGGCTTTTGTCATAATTTAATTTAATGTTGCAGTGGCACACGCATCCACGTAATAACGATTTATGCTTGTGTATCAGTTGGATGTGAGAGGAAAGTATTATGAAAGCTGTGTAGGGGTTTTTAATGCACCTTGAATATATCTCTGTAGTCCTAAAAGTTCAATTAAGTTTGCAACGGGCTCAAAATTATCGACTCATCCGTAGAATAGCATCCACATTTTTTTATTGCAAAACAGATGATAGGTTTGGTAGGTGGAGGTGGCCAGGGATGCCAGGGAATCATATCCAGCAGATGCAATTTAAATCACCGATAGTATTTCTTGGAGAAAGCTAAAAAAGTGATAACAAATAATTTTGTGGTACCGAAAACTTTATTCGCTTTCTGGTTGGATGTATATAAAATAATATTATTAAAATTTAAAAACATGTGAGTTTTACAGTTGTCTTTATCACAGTAAGTTATCATTTAAATGAAATTACCTACTCTTATCCTGTTATGTTACCAAAGTTTAAAGTTACTGCGAAGAGAAGATATGTTAAAACGGCATGCCACGAATTTTGAATGAAAAAGAGTTAAAGTATTCAAGTAAAAGAATATTTTTTTCTTCTTTCATGGAGATTTAAGTGTATTTGCATTGCATTGGTTGCATATCACGGGTGAATGATAAAATGCAATTTTTTGTTAGACTTTGAAATAAAATCGGACACAAAAGAAAGATAAGAAGAATGGGAAGAAGTAGTTGAAGGGGAAGTAGAACTCTTACTACCATCCCAGATTTCTTTTTTATTTCAACATTCTGACAAGTTATTGCAATTGCATTGGAAGGACTACATGCAAAATATATTATAACCTTTTGTAGATATGCATGCATGCACATAAATTCAGATTGTTTCAATAATAGTAAAAATATGGGAATAGTTATGTCCCCTCTTCCAATCATTTTATTCTCCATAAAGGGAGGACAAAGACCACCAGTAGTATAGTCATCACCAGTGGAAGCACCATGCTTTCTCCAAAATAGGTTTTTTTATTATTTCTTGGAGAAGAAGGTCGGACTGACATCAGATGACAGGGAGTGTATGCAAGTGAAATGTACCATAAGGAAAAAAGTCATCTGCATTTAACATTTTGAATTTGTTTTACTGAATTTTGTTCAATTCTTTTTCTTTGATTTCTTGAAGAAAAGAAATAGGTTTTTTGTTATCTAGTATAATATTTTCTTAAACATCGTACGTGTTTTTGGTAGGAGTTTTAGTACTTCCTGAAAGAGGATAAAAAGAAGTAATAAAAATATTTTAGCAGTTTACAGTATTACAGGTCGGAAATTCATTGGTATGTTAATCCTCTTCTAAGTAGAAGTATGAGAAAGAAAGAGATAGGATTGAAATGAAGCTGGCTGATTGCATAAAGATATTAATCGGACTTTCACTCATATTAGTTTTTTAAAGTATTGACTTGGCTTGGCTCCATACATGATTACGTAAAGCAGCAACAATGCACTGTAAAATGCAGGTGGTGTAAGTGGTTAGTGCGGCTAGTATGATCGTGAGTGGAGGACCGAAACTAATATTATTTTACGAGGAACCCTAGTCTAAATCAAATGAAATTTTTATGAAACTGAGATATCTTAATGTTGAACTTGTACGTGCATTATTTAATCATTTTGATCTCGAGTTTTTTTCTCTTTTTTTATTTGTCTCTTCATCTTTTCCATTGGAAATGTTTAGATCAGAGAGTCTTCAGAGTTTAAGCAGGTGTACACTTGGGGTTTTTGTTCGTAAGGAATTTGTAGACTAACTCCAAAACTATAAAATTTTGATGCAGAACAGGAAAGAGATTTTGATTTAAACGTCCCAAGAATATTACTTTTCTGTATTGTATCACTTCCAGATTGGTACTTGCAGCGCATCTTCACTCTGCTCTGCAGTGCCAAAGAAGAAATCAGAAATAAAAAAGGGATGAATCGGGAATGAGCTGGGTGTTCCTAAAATCTCAAACATATGCTGTTAGTGTAGTTTGATGCTGAGAAACTTCTATAATGCCTTTTAGATCGGTTCTAAAACTAAACCTTGATAAAAGATTAAAGCATAATGATAACGCCGATTTAAGCAGTCAAAGGTGTGATGTAGATTCCGTCTGTTAGTCTCCATTACGATTCGAAAAGGGGAAGTTTTTTGGCATGGGCTTTTGCATTGCATGGGTGAGTAGTTATTTACTATATTTGGTTCCCCTGTTCCTATATATAGCTGACTTTTGCAGATCTTGATCCATGTGACTGCATTGTGTCCAAATAGCGTCGTCCTTTTGTGATGTAATATCGGGGTGGCAGTGTATACACATCAGATAGTTCCATCTTAAATGGTTGATGGCAAAATTGGGTACACAACAGAGAAAAGGAAAAGGGAAGAAAGTTGAATACTCGTTTTAATTTCAAAGTGTTCTCTCTCTTGTGCCATTCCATCCCTTTCTAGATGATGGTTGCATACGGTCTTCTCTGTCCTTACTAAAACTCTTCCTGCGGATGATCATCATATCATCACTATCAGCTATTACTATGAAGATTATGATTATTATTATGGACAATAAAATGAGCAGGAAAGAGCTAATCCTCACATTTTTCATCTAATTTGTGGCTAAAACTCATAATCAGTATGAAAGCATGTACATCCTTGGTGGAAATGGTTGATTTATCACATCGTACAAAGGAAATAATAAGAAAGGGGATGAATTTGACTGTTATTATGTTTGTAGAACATTCATCTATCCACCACAGCTAACAGCAGATGCTAAGACACTAAATTTGGTAAAGGGAAATAAAAAAACTATCGAGAGTGGAATGCACTCTGAAATATGGGGTATCACACCATTCATACCATAAATTAATTATTAGTCTCATATGTGGTAGTCATTCGTGTTTACTTTCTCATTTGGTATTATTATTTTCTACATTGTGCTGAGTAGGTTACTCTTGAATATCTTGTCGTGTGGCAATGGCACAACGAGTTCCACTCATAAAATTGCTTTTATGAGTCTAGAATTTCTGTCGACGCTGTCACCAAATCACAAGTCGGTCCGAGGGTCCATTTATCATACTAAATTCACTTAATATTTTTTTTCCTCCGCATCCCTATTTCAACATGTATCTTCTAAAAGTAACAGGTATTCCCAAATTTGGCTTTTATTTCGTTTGGAACAAGAATGAAGAGTTTAATTTACTTAAACTTACCCTTTATCGTTATCGCTACGAACCTTTTGAGGGCTTTTAGTCAGAAAGTTTATTGGCGTTAGCATTCAGTTTTAGCTGTGCGTTCTAACTTTCATAACTTTGGTAAGATTTTTATAAAGGGATGAGGATGAGGAATGAGCTTGTATTAATGAATCCATCGTGTTTGGGAGCTGAAAAGAATTGGTGGTTTGGTTCTTGAGGGAAAGCTGAGGTTTGGTTAGCGATGACTATTATGAAGTGCTGAAGGAAAAGATCCCCGGGTGGGATGTCGTCTCATTAGACTCAATTCAAAAATGAGTAAAATAGTTCAAGTCTGATGGTAGTTTCGATCGTGGTAAGAAGTAGAAGGTGTCCTAGGGGGTAGAGTTGCATTTTCATTATAATGACACTAACCAAACAGCTAGAGCCATGATTGGAAGTAATAAGAATCGATTATGTTTTTTTTTTCATCAAGGAATTGAAAGTTGACTCCTTTATACTCCTTTTTTTTATTTTGATGAGACATGAGGACATTTGTCTTCGACTCCTTAGCTAGTATAGCGAGTGAAAATTGTTTTTTTGTTTGACACCTTGCATTGAAATATTTGAAATAATAAGTACCCCTGAAATCCTACATTTTTTTCTTTTCAGAGGTTGAAAAAAATAATAATTACCGGTAGGGGTTTCAAACAGGAAATACGATACCTGTTTTTAGTATTTTAATGAAATTTATAGACTTGAAATGCTTAAACGCTAAAATGCATAATAGAACATGACTAAGCAGAATAAAATCAATTTAAAGAATAATATATCTAAGCGTAGTATATTAGGAATAATAATATAGTATAACCGTGCGTATTACTATAGTATTTATTTAGTATGTATTATTCTATGATGTATGATGACATGATGAGTAGTAGTGATTACTGATAATAATAAACCCGCTTGGTCTTCTAGTATTTTGAAAATAGTATGGTTTAAAAATTTCAATTTACACCGGAACGCTTATCAGAAACCGGGACATTTTCGGTTTAATTTTAAGTTGATTTGAGGTGTAAATTCATGCTACTAAAAATTTGTTAAACTGTAATGAAATTACTATTTTATAATTTTATGTATGATCAAAATGAAATGCAAATTGCAAACTACAGTTAGAAACAAAGTTAATTAACCATTTCTTTTTTTTTGTTGTTTACAGAAGTACGAGGAAGAACTGGAGTTGGAAAAAACCCGTATTGGTCCAAATACGTTTAGGGTAAGTTTTCGGTTACTATTTTGATCGTATGGTTTAATGCCCACAGTAAAATTACCCCGAAGAAAGACAAAAGTTGCAGAATACGTGCAAAAGAATATCAAAAATGCCAACTATAGTTAATAGAGTCAATGCCATGTTTTAGGCTGAACTGTGTTTCTCCAAACGTCGAAAATAAGAGTAAAAATGACACAACGCGAGTTGCGGACATGGAGACTACAACAGCTTTATTGTCATGTGGGTTATAGTAAGGGATTGTATGCTTACGGCCTCAAGGGAGACCTCGTAGATGATAGTGTAGACGTCGTAAACTCATTTTTAGTGTCTTCAAAGTCATAAGGAACCCCGTGAAAGCTATTTTTTACAACCCACCACACCCAGCAAAAATCTAGATGGTCTGCATGCTAACATCTAGCTTCTCTGTAATGCTGGATCTAGATCTAGTGAATTTCCTATGAATATTTCTACTTTTTCTTACACACTTTCTCCTCTTAAGTTAGCCCCTGAACTTCTAAATTTGTATTTTGTTGTATTTTCTGCTAAAAGAATAAAAGAAGGGAAGGATGTTGTTTCAAAGGGATGTGACTTGACTTGGTTAATTAGTACGGTATATAGTACAGAAAAGTCCGTAAAATGTTAAAGGAATTGGGGTTGACTTCTGATTTTGGTATCCCAATTTCAAATTGAATAAATATTTTTGAAACTCATTCGATTGTTCATTTAAGTTCATTCGATAACATTTAATGGAGAGTACGGCACTTATCTCTACGAGTGTCTTGTTAACGTTACCTTGTTTAGAGATGAGTAACTTGACTTGGCACTTTATTGTGAAATGCGATATGACTTCTCTTGAGTAAAGGAAAAGTTGTTGAAAGCTTAATAGAAGAGGAAATCGTTTGAAATATTAATTGAAAGAGGAATGTCTTGTCTTT
>JAQGBU010000729.1:0-20317 GCA_034698605.1 Isotoma decorata
GTATGAAAGTGAATGGTTGGATTTAGTAGAGTGGAATAGGAGAAATACCTTCATTGGCTTTCATCAAATTTTTTGAGCCAAGAGCGGAGCTTGTGAAAATTGTTCCAAATAGAGGTAAACTTATTGGACCTGGCATTGACGAAATTCCTTTCGAAATTTCACTTTTTTTCGTAAAATCGTTTTTCGATATTTTTTGAACTTCTTGGGATAGATTCTTAACCTCTGTTCCCTTTAAATTCTTCCCCTCAATCTCTTCGGAACTTCCACCTGTAACAAAATATCACATTGTCGGCTTTCATCCTTTCAATTTTCAAGGTATTATTATGTATTAATAAATATTATCCCATTTTTTAACTTTTTTTTGTTGATTTTGATTGTTTTTCATGGTATCATCATCATACTTTGAATAGTTTCTATACCTTTTGCCTGTCTATCATGCCTACCTTATTATGTATTAGTATTAGTATTATTGCATATGGATGGTATATTATAAAGTAGGTACATAGTTTAAAACATAAAAGGGTTTATATTAAAGTTTTTAAATTACAAATTTAATGTTTCTGCACTGTGCAGGGATTGAAGATAGTATGTAGTAAAAGTATTGGGTCGGGTTGGGTCAGTAAGTATAAATTTCAATTGTAAATGTACATTGAACACGGCATAAAAAAGGATCATGAAAATGTCATATTATTTTGTCGTTATAATTGTTATATTTAAAAACACAATGTGCAATAATTAATAATTCATTGTTCATCTTTGATCTGGGACATTTAACTATACGATGATGTTTTGGTATGAGTTGTAAAAATAATAGCATTGCAATTGCATTAATTAATTGCTTACCAAACGTCAAGAGTTTTACAGTCTTGTCTTACGGTCATAGTGGCAAAGCATTATAAATTACATAAAATGAATTAAAGGGTAAGGTTTGCATCTTTTCCATTAAACTAATTAGCCAAAGATTTTAAACAATTACAGAAAATAAGGTGAAATGGTTATTTATAAAAGAAAATTCAGAGCTTGAATGGAACAGGTCATTCTACAGGTGGGATAAATTGATACGTGTCAGTTATATTTTAGTATGACATACAATTCCAATTTTTAATTTGCGTTAAGACCAACAAAATGTAATATTTTTCAAAGCAATTTGTAATAAATCCTAGGTAGTTTCAGTGCTAAGTAAATAGGGTTGCTTCCCGAAAAGTAAATTGCGATATTTTGTGAAATACAAATAGATACGTTAAAATGACCAGAAAATAATTACTAGACTAACTGACGTTCTTAATGTCTAATAAATATTTTCTGTTTAAAAAAAATGTTAGAACTCATGTTGATTAAGCAATTTTTAGAATTTTTCATATAAAATTATTAGCTGTGGGTATTTGATATACTAGATTAAAATTGACTATTAACTTTTGATATTAAACTTAGATTCGAATAAGGTCTCTAAGTCTCAAGGAACCTAGATTTTTAGCGAAGACCGTCTGATAATGGGGTAGGATGGAGTTAAAATGGTTGACAAGCTGGATTCTGTATGAGCAAATTATAAAATAAAACTTTACCATAATCTATACTAAACCTAATAAACCAGCTACTTTATTAGGTTTCTTTTCATCTTCAAATCGAACCCAGTAACACTAACATTAAAGTTATAGTAAAATTCGGCCTTAAATAGTTATCGGTTGTAGTATGTGTAAATATGACTTTTTGTTCAGAAAGTTCTCTAACAATACAGAAAGAAACTTCAACAGTGTTAAAAGATTATTTTTCCAAAAATAGAGGTAACAATAACTTTTGCTGTAAGCTTGTAAGTCTCATCCCAATGCTTGGGTACGTAAATGAAATTAATTTGAGTTAGTACCACTCGCTCAAATCAATATCACTCATGATCCATTTTTATTAAAGGCAGTCTTACACATTGATTGAAATCATTGTTTCGATTTTAAGCTTAGAAACGCTTAGATCATTGTCTTTTGAACGATTTCAATCGCAACATAAAAAGTCAACAAAACCAAGTAATGGACTAAAAAGTCCTTATGTGTGGAGATATTTTCATGTTATGTCCTTGAGCCTACCGTCCATCTCTAACTTATCATACAGTTGTGTAAATAATTTATTTACATTTTAAAAGCTATTTAAAGAGCAACTAATTGATTCGAATCAAGTAAACGTTTGTTTTGCCTTCCCCATTTAAAGTTAAAGATAAGAATGGCAGTCAAGGTTAAAAAGATTGGGAATGCTACTGGGCCGTGATACTAGTATTAGCTAACTTTGTTGGAATAATGCCGAATGATATGTAATACACTTAAATGTTTCAGAGAACTGTAAAAATTGTTCTCCTTTCCCCAAAAATTAAATGAAGCGTAACTTCAATGAATTTTATTTATGAATTAAAAAGAAAGTGAAGGGAATTAGTTTAAAATAAACGGAAAAATCGCATTCGTTCGACTTCCTGTTAATTTTAATGTATTATCCCCTAGAATGCTTTAACAAAGAATGATAAACCTAACCTTACCAATTAACTTGTGGTAGATTGAGTTGAGGATGCATAAAAGTTGGAAAAGTCCCGTCCTGATCAAAGAGTAGAAATCGTGTAGACCTATTTCCGTAGGTGACTTCGGCATACTTATTTCCATTTCGATTCCCACTAAACAAATAATCAAACAAAAAATATCAATAATCATTCACCTCTTCATACCACACACACAGTAAAATACCTCTACGAATAAATACCGACGTCGTCAACTGAAGCGAAATAAAACCAATACATTCGTAGGAGAATTATACAATAATTTCCTGTGGTGTGACCAAACGCAAAAAGTATTATCAAAGTGATAGCGATCACAATTAAAACTCTGAAATCAAACTGAAACATTTTTATGTCTCAGTGTGAAAATCAAATCATCCTCATTAACTTCATCTCTAATCTCTTGAGATACTTTTTATTTTACACATTGCACTGGATTATGTTCAAGAGTCTATTCAACCAGTTAACTCAAGAGTTTGAATGATCTTTTATGTGCGATTATGAATATAATGTTTGCATTTTTGAATAAAAACTTACTTTTGTTGATGCCTAGCAAATTATGTAATTTTCAATCCCTTTGTTCTCTTTTGGTTTTGTCTTGCTTGCTATTTAATATGCTGACCTAGACTTTGAATTCTTTCTGGAAGTTTAAAACTCAGAAATAGACTGACTTCTCCAAGTTTTTAATTTAGAAACTTTAATTCACAACTTCTATTTTAAAGTCCGGGTTGCTAATGCGTATACTATGAACTTACTTAAATAGCAAACTCTTATTTAGAAGGCAGGTACAGAACTAAATTCTGCAATTTGAATGTACTCAAGTTGACACTCTCAATCACTTCCACCTTCCAAGTTTTCGAGAAAGACAAAATCAACTTAACTTTAATCTATCATAGTACACTTTAAATTCTCTACTAATCTTGGTTTATGAATGGTTTTGATTTTTAGCCCCAGTCCTCAAACTTGACTGCCTCAACCTTATTAATAACAATTTTTATCCAGGATGGATTATAGCTCTTTACAGTTATAACCCTATTCTAAGAGATAAAGTTAAATTTGAGATTAGCATTCCAGTGGTTATTACTTAAGTTTTATCTTGTAGACACCACGGTAGAAAATTACAATCAAAGGCATTATCCAACTTGCTTCTTGATTAAATCCTGTCTAACCTAGTGCAGCTTGCAGACTATGAAATCAAACTACCACGGTCACGGTTTAGCCCAAACCATATTTGAACTTGGTCAGTTTCGAAGGTTAGTTCAAGTTGGTTGTACATATCCCAGCTTCGTATTAAGCTTTCTCCAGAGCAAAAATGTTTCATGAATACCTATGTCCGATGTCCCACAAAATAGATTGACGGAACAAGTTGCCAGATAATATAAAATGTCAAAGTACCTAACAATGGAATTCTAAAAACCTTCTTCGTTCTTTATGGCTAATGTACACTATTTATGGGAAAATAATTATTTTACAACTTCGGGTAAGAAACAAGATGTATAAAATGGCCCATTATCTGAAGCAGAGTTATGCAAAATTATTGTCTATCGTCTATTGATTGAATTAGAGCTCCTTTGTAGAGTTAATATGCCTGAAATGGGTGGAATTCTATTTAGGGTGTATTTTTATAGTACCTTGATGGAAGACAAAATAATATGGATTTTAAATCAATTTATGACTTATTTAATTATTCAAAATGTTCGTTTTTAATGAATAGTTGTGCTAAAACATAACAAGTAGGTTGTAGACTTATATAAAAAAACCATAAAACATAGAAATACAGGTATGCTACATAAATGTGCCTGTTAAACACAAATAGGTAAAAAGCTATGGTTGAGTTAAACATGGTGTATGGGATGCGGAGTTACCTCCGGGGTGGGGGTTCTAATTAAAACAGTACGTTAGTGCTTACTAATTAAATAACATTATCAATCAATCAATTATTCGGAATTCTATTAACATGTGGTACTAGTATCTAATATTAGCTTAACATTTATAATGAAGATAATATTACTGTTAGCTAAAATACAACATAACTACCACACACAAATCCATACTAATAATAGTAATACTTATACTGTAACAAATTTTTATGTTGATTTACTTGACTTCGACGGTCATGATGAAAAGGATCTTTCTGAGAACGGAAATACTTCTTGGATTACATCTGAAAACGATGTTTAATGCTTAAAGTCAATTTATTCTAAATAGAAGAAAAAGTTTACTTGGTCTATGCATTTAATTATTCAGTTCTTGAGTGCAGCTTCATGAGCCTCATTTGTCAAAGTATCTCAAAAACTTTTAAAGACCTGAATCCAGCTAAATTTGCAAATAAAACCTTTAAAATATCAAAATTTCAAAATTAAGTTCACACAAAAGTAATCAAATCATTCGATTCATCTAAGCAAACATTACAAATATAGAAAAAAAAAACTTTTCTTTTAAAAAAGGGGCCAAACCCCTAGCGTAGCTGCATTGAAGCTTGTAGTGCTATAATCGTATTGTTCATAAGGTCAGAAGGACCTATATAAGATGTCTATTCAGTATTGGAATATTTCGGCCATTTATATATTTGGGTTTTAATGTGATAAGTTCATTAATACATATCAATCATATTTATTATTATTCTTCGTAAATTAGATCACCTTTTACCATCAATCATGCATTCATTTCGTATCTTAATATTTTTTTTTTGTTTCTTTTACTTGCTTCTTATTCATTAAATGTTATATATTTATGTTGTATTAATTAGTTATATATTTAGGGTAGTTCCGAATTCTGGGAATTCTCAATAGTTTTGACGAGACTTGCAGTATGTTTGTTAATTTTTGACCTTGTGGTCTGCATCTAATCTTTAGACATTGGACTTCCAGCTTTCAGCAAAGTTCGTTAGATAGGATTCAAAACGATTCTCTATTTAATTTATTCTAGTGTCTTAAAACTAGGTTAACTATATATCTGGAAAATACATTTTCTAAAACCTCGGAGTAGATGATTATGCTGACTGTAATTCCACAAACCAAACTGCTTATTACAGAAAAAGCATTCATGTATTTGTTTATTTTAAAGTGATGATGTACGTAATAAGGGTCACTAGGATGGTTCTTTACTGATTACAATCTGCATAATTTACATACATAACATAATTAATTACTTCAGTTTTAAATTTATTTAAAATAACATACCTAGTTAGATTGTAACTAAAAATGTGAAAGATTTAATACAAATTTTTGAATGCGTCGTAAAATTGACTATTTATCTTGATGTATTCATAAATTAAACGAGGCTTGGCAAAACACCTAATCTTTGACTATAAATAGTTAAAGCTATAAGCAATTTAAAGCGAATTATAACTGTAATGTAATTTTGAGGTATGAAATGATGCATTTATTTGGAAGAAAATTTTTGGGGTAATAAATGTCAAGTAAATTGTGCAAGAAAACAATTTACCTAGTTATTACTCATGATATTTTGCAATTTTGTTATTATTTCAGATATGACTTTCGAACTTATTCCGAAATCAAACTGAAGACTTACTGTCTAAATTTACACGTAGCTTTGTATGAATAATGTGTTTGAAGATAACTAAATAACACATTTACACAAGCTGTCACACGATTTGTAAGGGGTGTATTAAGCACACACTGACACATTTCATATATTAAATAACAAAATGCAGGAATGGTAGACAAGAATACGATTAAAGCTCAAGCTAACAGTTTTTTTTTGTATTTTTTAGTGTTATAAATATGGGGCTTATGTTCAATTAAAACTCATCTTTTATTTTTGCAGACGCACTGAAGTTTACTGCATCTAAAATGGAAACAATGAATGACATTAAAGATGCCATTGTAGAGACCGAAACGCTTCCGACGTTAGACGAAGTTTCAGAAGAACTCGATACTCTTTTGATTCGTCAGCTAGAGTTAATACAAGAATACATAGACCTAAGTCGCGATAGTGAAGTTCACCAGAAGGAAGGCTACTTAAATTTAGCCAAGTCCAGATACATCCAAGGCTCAAATTCCATCTCTCAGAGCAGATTGCCTACCGAAGACTCTGACGAGTATTCAGCTGTGATAACTGCTAACAGAAATACAGATGATACCAAACCACTCGGAAATTCAGCTATTCCTACTCCTACTAGGAGAACTATTTCAAAAGATACTGACGCTGCTGCTGAAGCGAAACTGTTAAGACAGTTTGGGGTCCTGTCCTCAGGGAGTGTTAAAGCAGCACAGAAGGGCTTTCGAAAATGTACTGAAATATGCATTGATAGAATTAACGTCACAGAAGAGTTACTTTGCATTCAAAAAAGGTTTAATGAATTGCACAAATTAAAAACAAAAATTGTCACTTTTTCAGCACAGGAAACACAACCATAAGAGGTAAAATTAGTCATTGTAGACTCAAAAGTTATAAATACAAATAAAATTAGCGATAAAACATAATATCACATGTCAGCTATATAATATAAGCAATGAAACAATACAATTAAACTTGGCATAACACAATAAGCAAAACACTCCACACTGGAGTAATTCAAAATGAAGTTGAATAAAAGATTTCAATTGCACACAAAAAAGCCCACATATTATTATATATTATATATTTGGGGTTTGTCACAGCACAGCTAATAAATTATCAAGCGATACATCTATGCAGGTGAGACGATGAGATTAACGGTGTTCTGCGAGGTCAATTCTGGTTTTTAAGGGCTCACTGCATCTTAGTCCAACATACTAAAGAATTTGTTCATATTTTATTTGTATTTGTAGTTTTTTTTAGATCCGAAAACAGAAGTTTCATCTTTGTTGGTTTTGTTGTATCCTTGTATCATTACCATTTGAAAGTGATTAGTTTGTTGTATTGCGTATTCTAATTGTTTTGAACTGCAGTTTCACATCTCCTTGTATACGGAACTCTCAGAGGCAGTCCAGCAGGCAGTGGAAGGGTCAGTCTGAGAGAATAACGTTTGTGTTTTAGGCGGTTTGGAGCTACCGACATTTCCCGAGATAATTCTTGCGCACTCAAAGTTCTTACTGCAAGTGGAACTCCCGTCAATGGGTCTTTGCAGATAACTCTTTGTGCTACATGCTTTGGGGCTTTGGGAACTAGAAACGTTGATCCGTCGTCAAGTCTTACAACGGGATGAGGTGACGGCGGACCCTCAGGTCGTTTAGGTCCTTCATCTTCCTCTCCTAGAAGAAGCTTATGCTTACGATGCTTCGCTTCTCTGTATCGTTGTCTAGCAAGTCGCCATTCCTGGATTTTAAGTTGACGACGTGTCCACCCTTCAGGTATATCCTGTTCGTCTATCTGTGTATCAGGTGCACTTATACTGCGTCTCCCTTCTTCAGGAATAGGTGTGCAAGGTTGTATTTCTTCAGTTATAGGGTTCTCTTCAAGTTCATAGTCATCATCAGAATCAGATTTTACGTCTTCCAATAAAAGTACATCATCGTCATCAGGTTCAGATTTCACTTCTTCCAGTAAAAGTTCATCTTCAGGTTCATTTTTGACTTCTACAAGTATGACGTCATCATCAGGTTCAGATTGAATTTGTTCAAGAAAAAGTTCATCATCAGGTTCAGATTTCACTTCTTCATAAAGACATTTAGCATCATCAGGCTCAGATTTTACCTGATGAAGAAAAAGTTCATCGTCAGGTTCAGTTTTCACTGCTTCAAGAAAAAGTTCATCGCTAGGTTCAGATTTCACTTCTACAAGAAAAAGTTCGTCGTCAGGTTCAGTTTTCACTGCTTCAAGAAATGGTTGATCATTAGGTTCAGATTTCACTTTTACAAGAAAAAGTTCATCATTAGGCTTGGATTTCACGTTTTCAAGTAACATTTGACCAGGTTCAGATTTCACGTTTTCAAGAAAAAGATCATCGTCAGGTTCAGATTTCACGTTTTCAAGAAAAAGATCATCGTCAGGTTCAGATTTCACGTTTTCAAGACAGTATTCACCCGGTTCAGATTTAACCTCTTCAAGTATAAGCTGATTAGGTTCAGGTTTCACGTCTTCAACTACAAGTTCACTAGGTTCAGGTTCCCCTTCAAATATAATTTGACCAAGTCCAGGTTTCACATCTTCATCTTCAAGCATTAGTTGACCAAATTCAGGTTTCGCGTCTTCATCTTCAAGTATAAGTTCATCAGGTTCAGGTTTCACATCTTCAAATATATATTGACCTGGTTCCCCTTCTTCAAATGCAAGGTCGCCCTGTTCTCCTTCCTCAATTGCTAAGTGACCAGGTTCCCCTTCCTCAAGTACAGCTTGACCAGGCTCACCTTCTTCAAACAGAAAGTTAACAGGTTTACCATCTTCACATGTAAACTGACCAGGTTTCCCTTGAAGCTCAAGTAGATCAGGTTTGACATCTTCCACTGTAAGTTGATATAAATTCCCATATTCGAGTAGAAGTTGATCAGGTTCCCCTTCATCTGGTGTACGTTTTACGGTTTCCCGTTTAGGTTTAGATTCGCCAGATTTCCCTTCTGTCTGCGTACGTTTACCAGATATTCCTTCTTGAAGTTCACTTTTACAAGATTTCCCATCGTTTTGTCTAATACCAGCTTTCCTTTGTTCTTCTTCTGGGTTATCAGGCGTATTTCGTTGTCCCATTATGTCTCGGCGAAGACAAGCCATGGTTAGTAACACTTGGCCCTTTCGGGCGGCTGCTAGTTTTGCGCGGTCATCCTTTATTCCACAGCTAAACCAGTCTGGCGAGTACTTGTCCGATGTTGGTTTGAACCATTCATTCTCACTCAGAAACTCGTTAGATTCAGAGAAGAACCTGGGGAAATAGAGGTTAAAGTTCATGATTAATTAATTTAATGACCGTGCATTAATTGTGTCAGTGTTATAGACAAAAAGCTGACACCTACATGAGAATATTGTTTATCTCCCCAACGATGCACTTAAGTTTCTTGCGAGTTATTGATGTTTTGCTCAATATTTCTGGCATTTTTACTGTAAACAATTTTAAATCAAGCATTATTAGCATACAAATATTAATCGTAAAAAGAAGGATAAACGGGTAAACCCTTACCAAACAGACGTAGAAGATGGATAATTCCATAGCAAACAGAAGGATGATCCTCCTCTGGATTGTGTACATCGGGCAGCAATGTATAACGCATTAATCCATCCATATAACGATTAAGCTTAGCGCAAGCCCAAGGATACTCACACTCGTCTTCAGGATCACATTTGTTTCTACGCCTGGAAGTTCGAAGGCCCAAATTTCTCAGTGAAGGTCTTCTGCAATTAAAATGTCAATAAATTCATCAATTTCAGAAAATCCAAGCAAGCGATAATTCGTATAAAGGAATTCATGTAACTATATATCCATTCAAACTGTCAACCATTTATTGAATACCTCGTCGTCCTTCTGCTCGGTCCAGCAGTAGGAATTTCCTTATTGGGTTCAAATCTCATTGTTTCGTCTAAGATTTCAGTTTTAACTGGCTTTGATATTGGCTCTTCAGTTTTTCTCCGTTTACGCATCGGCTCTTCAGTTTTTGTTCGCTTAGGCGTCTCTTCAGTATTTTGCTTATGCTGTGACTCTTTCGTCTTTGTTTGCTTAGGCGTTTCTTCAGTTTTTTGCTTTTGCTGTGACTCTTCCGTCTTTCTTCGCTTAGGCAGTGACTCTTCAGTTTCACTTGACGGCTCTTCCTTAATTTCTTGTTCAGTGAATGGCTCATCAACAACTTCTTCCTTGATGACGATCTTCCCAGCATTGGGATTCTTATTACGTGATACTGGTGCACCAAGCTCAACATCAGTTTCTGCTTCGTATATTGCGACATCTTTACAACAAGCAGCTCTATAAACCAAATCAAAGTTAAAGATCGAAATTTGCATTTTTCAAACCAAACTTGTAAAATTCATACCGTCTCTCGTAGTAGTAGAAATCCTTGGAGTACAATAACTTAAACTGTGCTTTTTCGTGCTTATACAGCAGCATATGATCTAGCAGGAAATCGAACATGACTCTAATATCATCTACAATTTTCTTTGAAAAATTGATACGTTTCAAAGTCTTCATCAAATCTTCATATACAATATCGGTGTCAGACCGTATAGAACCGTTATATGAAGTATTTAGAGATAATTTCGTACTTCTTCCTTCACACTTCACACCCTTTGGATTATAAACGGACCGTGCAAGCTTAGCTTTTTCGCGTCGGTCAGCGTATCCAAGTATCTCTTTACGACCAACGAACGTAATGTAGCTTTCGAACAAGTCCGTGACACTCCATCGAGAAGGAAGTACAACCAACTACGATGTAAACAATACAGTTAGTTATAAGCCCTAATATCATAAGCGGTGTAGTATAGCTCACATTTAAAAATTCCAAATGAAACAAACCTTTTTCATTTGGTCACAGAAATAATTATCGAGCTCAAGAATTCTCTTCAGATTTTCTGGAATACAGATTTGTTGTGATTCAGTTTCGTCGTCCGAAGAGTCTTGATCAGTAACCTCTTGATCCACATCAGAGTCATTCTTTTCTTCTTTAATGTAAACAACACCACCATTAGCATCCTTGGCCTGAGCTACTTCTTTGAGTTTCTCCATAATCGTCTTCCGCTTGTTTTTCTTTCTCCTAAAACAAAAAAAAATATTAATTATGATGTATGAATTTGGAAAAAAACCTTGGTCCAAACTGCATCACTTATACTTGCATATACTTATATATTACATAGTATAGTACAAATGTCAAATGCAGAAATAATCTTCTTTATAGGAACAATAAATAAAATAAAGCCCAATCCTACTTGTCTTTAATTAAGGTCATTAATTCAGGTTGCCCTGTGGGGGGACTTTGGTGGAGCACATTCGTATCTTGGATTTGGACCATGTCACTTGACTGCCCTGACAGGTACTGACGCAACAAATTCCCTCCTTGGATAACATTTGCTTGTATTAACTCCACAGTACTTAACTCATCCCCATCGTCGAAATCCATACTTAACAACTTACAACTTATCGTGTTTGTGTTCAGTAAAAAGTATTATTCTGACTGCTTTACACTACTAAAATTTTGAATTTAAATGTCATCAAATGTGAAATGTCTAAAAGTAGCTCAACAAAAATCAAGGGTCAGTGTGAAATGAAGTCTCATCCTATTTTTGTAATTATAAGTATGAAGTACAAGGTATGAAGTGATAATATGTAATACTAACAACTAAACTAAATGCAACTAAACTGTCAACGTCAACTGTTGACTGTGTCAACTTCATATTATTTTCAGTCATGCGAAAACAAGAAAGTTCCCTATTATTATTATTCTTTCATATATTTTACTTATTGTTAGAGTCTTATAAAAAGTAAAGTCACGTAATAATATTTATGGTAATAAAATACAAACACAGATAGCAAATTCAAAATTCTAAGTCAAATCACAAATTCAATTTACAAAAAGGTGAATAAAAGTCTAACAATCTAATAAATTGGAATAAATGTTTGCTCCGAACTTTAAACCTATTTATCATAATATCAAACCTCAAAACTTAAAAGTTAAAATCGATTATTCGGCTGATTTTGTAAAAATTACTATTAAAAATCACTATAATAATCTGTATCTGTATTCTGTAAATGTAAGCTAGATTTCTTCGAGGCACCCTAAAATGGACTTAAAAACCGTAGACGACGCACAGGCCACGCAGGCTAGTCTAGTCTAGTAGTAGTATCGTAGCCCGCATACGACTACAATTTTATTTACCTGTGTCTGCATATTATTAAAAAAGTGCAAGCTACCTAAAATAAAAAGGTTGTTTCAAAAACGTTGTGTGTATTTTTTTTATTCAAAGCTTAACTGTGTGCGGCTGTAGATAGCCTCTTGGGGCTATGCTATGCTATGATATGATTAGATCCGCCGACCCTTTGCATACCGTGATTTTTTTATGATAATATGACATTTGAGTTCTTATGTCACCTGTACGTAGGATACTGTCTATCCAATTTACACTAATAATCCGAAGTTTTTGGATTCGGACGCCTAGTTTTAGTGATTAAGTGCACAGCTCTTTTCAGCACTACGGCACTTGACTGTACTGCACTGGCCTAACACTCTTTCTTTTCACTTGTCAGTGTTGTCAGTGTCAGTCACGTTTGACGATCTTCACCTACTCTTTACGTTGTGTTATGTTGGTTGGTGCCCAGTGCAAAGTTTATTCATGGAGTAAAAGTGAAACTTATCAGTTTTGAAACTGATAATTGAGTGTGCCAGGTAAATCAAAACAAATTTTAATTTCTTCTACAAATTACTTAAATTTTAAGACGAAACTACCTGCTGGAGGCTAGAACTCTGAATTAATTTGGAGTTTTTAAATGTCATTAAAAAGCCATTACACATTAAGTAAGGTACCTTACTTTGTACTTTCATATTTGCCTTGTATTATTATTATGTATCATAAATCAAAACGATAAAACAGTCCACAGTCTATAAGATTAATATCGCTAGTGCAGAGGGGTGTGTCTGTGCGTCGTGTTAATATACCCGTTATCGTGTGTCGACGGCATGAAGAAAGAACATTATTCATGGACCTCAATTGTCTCCATAAAATTCCTCAGGCCTTTATTAATTCTCTAGTTCATTTTTACTTTATTATCTATTTTTAAGGCATTTCCGTTTTAATCCGATTTAAATGTATCATCATTATCATTCATGAGGGAAGATAACCTGATCAAGTTTAAAGTTTAATGCAATGGTAAATAGGGTTACGAGTTACGAATATTGAGATGTTGAGAATTTCTTATAGTTGCCCTAACAGTCAGTAGTGTCCGTAGTGCCTATCAAACATCCATAAGATCGGTTACTTATATTTATGGGACGGCAGAGAATCGTTGATTGGGTATGGTATGGTCGTTCTTTCAAACATAGAACATATATAGAAACAATCATTCCTTACAAAAATTGTTTTTAACCCTTTGCCCTTTGGTTGTGCCTTATTTGGGATTTGCAACTTGTCGCAAGCTAATCAAATCCCAATTCACAATTCCAATCAAATCAAGTAGTTTCTTATTCGAGTTTTTTTTTGCTCTTTTTCCTATAGTTCCGATCAAGGATCAAGTACCTGCCCAAGGGCTTTGGATTAATCTTCGTTATTAATTCACCGCGTTTTGACATTTTAACATTTGAACCTGAATGGAATTAACAAAAAGACAAAGAGAAGACATCGTACCATGATGGTTTACACATTGACTGAGCCTTTTCATGCAGCTCCTTTTGAAGATTTCTGTTTTCATCCGTATCTTTGAGTACATTATCTTCCCGGACGTATCTATCCCAGGATGAATTCCATCCCTTGTATTATGCAAAAACACAAGTAAATAGTCATTTTATTTTGAATCGTCAATTCATTATTTCTGATAACGATAACCGTCTTAAATATGTTTATTAAATCCACAGATAAGACGAACAATGGAAGCAATATATTTACCTGGAAATGAATCTTGTACTCGTAGAACACCTTTCCATGACCTTCTTTCCTCTCGACGACTTCAAGCACCTGTGAATAAGTTTGTATGAAATATTTTGATTCCTTGATTGAACGAGTAAATTGGTTGGGTTTTTAATGGAAGTCTTGTTGAAAACTCATCACAATTTTGATGAATTACTGTCAATTATCAGGGTATTAGTAGTTTAATATGATTAGATTTTCCCTACGATACAGTTAGTTTTTTTACCCACGGATCAGGTAATAATTTCTCCAATTTTTACGTAGCCTTTCATTAGGTTCCAATAATTTGAAAACGTTTGATTAGGTTTACTGTTTTGGGGATGAGGTGTGGCAAAAAAAACTGACACTCACATTCTTAGACAACTGTAAAACTAACAGACCCTTTAATTCTGAACTACGTCGCTAAATCAAATCAAGGGAAGTTAAAGTTTATATTTTTTTTTATTGATCGATTATTAATATAATTAATTCATTGATACAATCATATAATTGAAACACACAGCATCTACTGGAAATTCGATTAAAAAGAAACACCTTAAATTTTCAGTTGTTCATCCCTTGTTGGTATTTCATTCATTTAGATTCATAATAAACATAGATTCATTTTGCTTTCTTATGACATTAAGACGCTGCTGATGTCCCTGTTCAAACATTAACTATTTAAAATTCTACTAACGTAATAGGTAACAATAATAAATACAACTTTAACAACAACGCAAAACCCAGACCATATAAGGTACATCGTACATATATAATTTATATATATGTCTGGAATATAACATAGTATAAAATATATATATACTTACCTTGGAATCATATAAAACTTGTGCCTTTTTCTGATCAGGCTCATAACAAAGGACTTTCTCATCTTCAGAAAATAATGGAGGATGATCAACAGGAGCCTTTTGACGGGCTTTAGCCTGAGCTTTAGTTCCTCCCCTTCGTCCCTTACGCTGAGGCATTTTGAGGTCAACTTTTAATTCTAAATGTCACATTTAACGAACTCAAAATAAGGATTTTGAGTCCGAGGTTGCCCTGACTTGGATACTAAGATTGAAGTCAAAAACTCCCAGCGTGAGCGTCCTGTCTTGGTCACGAGGGTAGAAAAACGCTTTGTATTTTTACTAGCGGGGTTTCGAGACAAGAAATAGCGTCACAAGTGGTAGGGAGGACGCCTGGCCTCACTGACGACTTAAGAACTTTGTGCTTTTTTACCATGCAATTTTATTTTACTTTAATTTTCAATTGGAATGATTGATTGGAGTTACAATAAAATGTCCGAATACACAATGTTTTACTTCAATTTATTAATTTTCTGTATACCTTTTGGCACGGGGGGGGGGGGGGTTCAATTGGCTTAACGTTCTAAAAGAAAAAAGTCAGTGACAAGTTAGGTTCAGCTTAACCTCTATGAAACACAAAAATAAAAATAGAAGCATTGTTTAAATGCAGTCTGAGAAAACAAATTATGATTAGGCATGATTATTACATTTTCTTGTAATACTGGAATGATTAAATAGAAAAAACGGGACATTCGGCATGATAGGGGAATGAGTGCATTCATTGATTATATTACATAATTGATCTAATCATGCATTGCTTCGTAGGTAGTAAGGACTTAGGACCTTAAGCTCCTGGGTTAGCTTGAGTAAATTATCTTCCGTCCCATGCATAGTGCATGTTATCCCGCTTTGCGAAGTATGTATGGTCGCAGCCCCAGGTTCTTATCTTAACGTGACAGACACCTTATGGACGAATTATTATTATGCATGAATAATATTACATGATATGCTAATTCGTATTTTTTTACTGGTGGCTAGTGTTGGTCAATGACTGACTCACAAGAAGAAATAGAAGATATTATAACCAAGAGTTAACGACTTTGTAGTTGATGTGGATGTGGGTACAACAACATATTGGGGTTTCTGTGGCCGAATTGTATGGTAGACGCAACTATTTGAAATATCATTCTACACTTTATAGTACTCAATGCACATTTTCACACGGGATCCAATACAATCCGGGGAGCCTTAGGTCTTCAATCATTATTCATCCTACCAGCGAATAATGTGACAGAAAATCGACGAGCTTCCCTGAACCCTCTCCCTCGCCCCTTCTCGTACCTTATAAATTACTCTGTTTCCGGTGATACATACCTGACTGCGTGAATCAGAATTTTAATACGTTAAAAGCGTTTGCGTTTAAAAGTCACATTAATACGTAGTGTTACCGCGAAAGGCCTCTCCACTCTTCAGTCTTCTTCAAACCTGTATTGGACACTTCATCTGTTCATCTTAATATTTATACACATTCAGAAGAATATGCACTTTTAGTATTTAATTTCCAAATGTTCTTAATTATTTGTATGAAATAGCACGCATACTAGTCAGCTAAAACCCTAAACGGCTACGCAATTTTTGAAAGAAAACTTGGTTATGCATTTTTCATAGGTACGGTAATGATTTAAGGTTTTACAGAAAATATAACTCCTTCAACATTTCATATCATAGAAGTCTCTTGGAAATTTAAAAATGCATATATTTTCCAATTGCGAGTTGCACAAAGGATCAATCTGAAATTAAATTAGAAGTTTATCTAAATGAGGTATTTATGCATTAGCAATATTAGCATTGGTTGTTTTTTGAGTTATTTTGTATTGTGAATGTGAACATTATTAATGACTCCTTCAACGTGTCCACCACACTACTAGACAGTTTCAACTGAAACGACAATTTCATTCTTACTGCACATGCACTGCACTGGACGCTGCTGGGGGGAGACTACCACAGCATACCACAAGAGATGAAATAGCGACAAAAGGAGTCAAATACATGAAAGGTGGCTCGTGCCATAAGCTGTCACCGATTAGGTCACCTTACAGTGCAGTTAACGATATAATCTACTTATGCGCCATGTCTTTCTGAAAAAATGATTATGACAATACAATGATACTGAAACACAAGAATCATTTTTTAAATGGCAGATCCACTGCATTCCGTGGAATTAATTAGAACATTTCTTCAACATTATTGTTCGTTAACACACATAATAATATATATTTATTTCATTTAGGTGAAGAGAACTTAAGGTACAAAAAATAGAATGCTTATACAGAAGATTAAATTACTATGTTAACGCTGAGTATTTAACTTAGATTTGAATTAACATTTTTTAGACTACCGATTTTGAGTTACTTGCACTGAACGAAATCAAAAGGTCGAATTTTCAGTGAAAAATTGACTACAGTAATTTTAGGTTAATACACAGCATTGTCTTATAGTTGTTTCTTCTCAAATACACTCATAAGTATACGTAAATACCTAGATTGATTTTTCTTCTTTATAATTTTCAATTTTTAAATATTAACAGGAGAAAAGTCCGCTAACCACAATACACTAATTTATTATTTATCTGTTAAATGCTTGCGGCTCTGCGTATAATTCATTCCCGTTTTCCATTTGAACTTAACATTTCATTAAATTAATGTGCGAAACCAGAATTTACTCTACACTTTCTATTTAGATTTAGCAATAACATTTCAAGATAATATAAATGTGTTTCTCTCTTTCAGTAGGTTTTCATTTTAGCTTGAATTAGCGTGGATATATTTGGACTGTCTCATGCATATCCAATCTTACCAAATATATAACAATATTAAACCATCTATATTTGTTTCTAATACGCAAATATTGTACAAGAAGGTTTACATTAACAACTAGACTAAGACGTTTAAGGGTCCAAAAGCTAAGTTGAGCATTGACTTCTCACTTCGATTTGCAACGTTGCAAAAACAGTAAGAATAGCTTGTATAGTGCACACATATCAAAATATAGAATGTTTTACATTCAAACCAGTCTAACGTTTTAGGTAAACACAAACAGTAGTGCTAAATCTCTTATGACAGAAAACTAATTACTAATAAAAATGCTTTTACTTAAAACTACACTGGAAATTGTAGCTCACACTTTCAAAATAAATACTGACTTCTTAAAAGTTGCTTTCGACTTACTTGGTTATAGTTATAAGTATTTGCTACATTCTCACAAACCATTAAATGCTACTAATGAAGACCATTTAGTTCAAAGTAGTTATCACTGTTTTATGTACTAGTTTACATTCCTGTTTTGAACTTTACAAAGGACGAGGAGATAAATTAAGTCAACTCAAGTACAAAAGAAATAGAAATTTTGAGAGACAAGGTATGTTTTTCAATAGGTCACGACAATAATTCAAACTAAATAAAATAACTGGTCAGTCTTTTACTTCATTAATGCTTAACTATTAATTCAGTGCTTCTTACTGTTTTTCATATTTGACAGATGCACCAGGAAGCTCCCTCCTTGATCACTATACCTGTAAGACACAAAAGACAACTTTCAATCTTCACATTATTCACTCAATTTAATAAACCCCGTGTTGTCATTATTAATACATAATTAACAAATATACGTATACCTAATAATAATAATAGAATAATAATAAATAATAACAATAATAAATAAAACTTACGAAAAATGGTTGGATCGTAAGTAATTTCGTACGGCTGGATTGATCTTAGGAATATTATCACGCGAATGTTTCCCGATTCCAGTGATTATATTCAAAGGCACAGTATTTCCAGACCTAACATTACTTCGTACCCATAAGGAGCGGTTCTATAATGGAAATTAATCGAGTTATTAATGTTATGCAATAATAACAATTTATCAGGGAAATTGTCTTTTAATTTTATTGGAAACCTGTACCTGTAAATACTTAGAAACAACTTCTATGGCATGTTGGACTGTCAGCCCATGTAAGTCCAACTTGTTTGGGTTGCCATTTCCTGCGTTCAGGCTGATAACAGTATAGAAAGAGTACTCTTTCTGCGCTTCCTTAATAAGATTCTTAGTGTCAGTTGCCTATGCAAATGATACAAGTAGATAGTCATTAAAGTTCAACATCACTTCGGGACGACTTAATTACATTAATACATAAATATGGTCGATTACCCTTAGCATATAATAGGAGTAAATTTCCGGGCGCCCACGATGCTGCTCCGCTTTCTGTTTACATTGCAGATAAAGCGATGTTCTTTCTTCGAATAGAATCTTCCACTTGTCTGCTAAGTCAATCATTTCCCTTTTTTCTGTTGCCTGACATTACGAATGATCATAAACACGAATACTTACATAGTTACTGTTTATAATTAGAAATTTGGAAAGCTACAATAAAATTAACACGAATAAGGGACAAAATAAAGTCTTACCGACATAGTTGCAACAGCATCAGGGTCGTACATCAACTCTTTCTCTTCTGGGGGATCGCTGATACACGCATTGGGTTCCACGCTCCTGCTCTGGGAGTTAACGACAAATTTCGATGGATAGACTTCTTTTAACGCTGATAAAGCCCTATCATAATCTAGGTCGCTTTGGACGAAAACGTCATCAACACAATTAGACTTTAACGTTGGAAAAGCTAGTTTTAGCTGTGCAAATTTTATTTGCTGTGCCATGTTTCTTTTAATCATTTTTAACTTTTCCATTCGTTTTGCTTCAAAGGAAGCTCTGAATGCATCATTGTTCATTATATCGATGAAATTTTGTGTACCATCCCTTGCTAAGGATTCTCGATCGATCTTTTCTATCTGACGTAATATCTCTTGAAGTTCGTCTTCTTCCAGTTCCGAATCAACTTCAGCATCTTGCTCTGTAGCTATTCTTGTCATAGCAGATTGATCATGAACGACTGCACCTGCAGCGAGACCCTCGGCTTCCCGTTTCTCGTTTTCAAGCCGCGATACATTCAGCACCAGATACTTATAAATCTCAAAAGCCATGGTGGGAGGGATTCGCACCTTTCTTTCTTCATCTGTCAGTTGGGATGGATATTTTCCATTAATATCGCCACCATACATTTCTGCTACCGTATCCACAATATCAATTGGTAGCTGGACATCAATCCAATCAGCCCCGTCCACAGGCACCAATGAAAAATCATCAGTCTCGGAAGGACACCCTGGATAACTTCCTGTAGACGAAGAAGCATAAGAGCAGCTCGATCCACCTTGAATATTGACACCATCAGAGTTTGGGAGTTCAAAAGAAGTACGTGAAGAAGTACTTTGATGATCGCTATCCTCCTTATCTGGTGCACCATCATCAGAAGGTCCACTTGGGTTTGACGATGTGGATTCCGAATTTCTCCGAACATCAGGATCACCTGTCATTTCATAACCCGAGTCCAAAAGTAAACTAATTGTATCGTCGATATTTTCCTGACACATACGGAAAAAATGGAGCAAATCCTCCTTACGACATTGAGGAAAGGCAT
>JAQGBU010000730.1:0-20281 GCA_034698605.1 Isotoma decorata
CGTTTTTACTTTTTAGACCCCCCCCCCCTAGTTTTTTAAACTCCCCAACTGGTTGCTAAGGGTCCGGCCCCTAGCAACTAGTAATTTTTAACGGTATTTTTCCACTCCCAAACTGGTTGCTTAGGGCCCGGCCCAGCGCAACCAGTAATGTTTAAGGGTTTTTTTCCACTCCCCAACTGGTTGCTAAGGGCCCGGCCCCTAGCAATTAGTACTTTTTAAGGGGTTTTTCCACTCCCCAACTGGTTGCTACGGGCCCGGCCCCTAGCAACTAGTACTTTTTGAGGGGTTTTTCCACTCCAAAACTGGTTGCTAAGGGCCAGGCTCCTAGCAACCAGTACTTTTTAAGCGTATTTTTCCACTCCCCAACTGGTTGCTACGGGCCCGGCCCCTAGCAACCAGTAGTTTTTAAGGGTTTTTTCCACTTCCCAACTGGTTGCTAAGGGTCCGGCCCCTAGCAACCAGTAATTTTTAAGGGTATTTTTCCACTCCTCAACTGGTTGCTAAGGGCCCGGCCCCTAGTAACCAGTAATTTTTAAGGTTTTTTTTCCACTCCCCAACTGGTTGCTAACGACCGGCCCCTAGCAACCAGTAATTTTTAAGGGTATTTTTCCACTCCTCAACTGGTTGCTAAGGGCCCGGCCCCTAGCAACCAGTAATTTTTAAGGGTATTTTTCCACTCCCCAACTGGTTGCTAAGGGCCCGGCCCCTAGCAACCAGTAATTTTTAAGGGTTTTTTTCCAATCCCAAACTGGTTGCTAAGGGCCCGGCCCCTAGCAACCAGTAACTTTTAAGGGTTTTTCAACGGAGATTCTTGTCGCTCAACAGTTTTATTTCTTTACATAAATTTTACAAAAATTCAGCACATTTCACAAATTGAAATTCTAGAAAGTTGTTGGCAACACAAAGAAGATAACACTCAAACCTTAAAAGCCTTTTATGAATAACATTTATTTAATTATGGTAATATTTTACATTCAGTCTAAAACTATTAACAGGTAAGAAGTGTTGTTGTTGTGACTAAATTGTTTGAAAACATGAGAGGTAGGGCGGTGGAAGTGATAATGTCCCAGACAAGCAGTCGCAGGTAATTTTCTTTCAAAATATAAAACTGATTTTAATTCATAAAAAAGAAGATCAAATCATACGCAGCTAGGAAGCAGAGGGTACAATCGACCTTGATGTGATAACCTACCACCCACTGGTGTTATTTGAAACGGTTGGCTAAACCTATCTGAGCATTTTAAATTAGGTTAGGGACTGGTCCTAGTTTGTACAAAGCGATAAGCGTCATTTTCAGGCCCAATGCCCCTTCGTGGGTCAAAAAATGCGTACAGTGCTCTTCGACCCTCTTCCCCTTACGTAAAGTAATTAATGAATAGCTCCTTGTCGGCAATTACTAAAATGTTATGAATAGGGTGACTATCCGTCCCGATTTACACAGGGACATTCCCGGTTTTCACACATTGTTCCGGCGCCCCGAAAATGTCCCGATTTTGGCTTCGCGTCCCGGTTTTTATTTAAAGTTTTCAAACAATAATACTAACAACTAGAACTTCCATTCAGGCAAACGGTTGCTTTGTTGTCATTATCTGTGCTCCTAATCGCATAAACTATTGAAGCTACCTACATATTATTATTCCTAACATATTATCAAGTATACTATTATTCATAATATATTGCGAATAGGTATATTATTATTCTTAACAGTCTACGCATAGCTCTATTTCTGTTTAAATTAATGTTGTCAGGGTTAGTTATTATCTGTAAATGCTATTGACTGTTTAACGTAAAAATTTTAAAACCTCTGAAAAGGGACGAAGTTCTATCCGGGACGACGGATGATTTACGGCAAGCGCAGGGTCTCCTTTTTCAACAAAACTGCAAAAAGTGCGGAGTATATACAAAGGGGTTTTAAAATGTAACCGACAGGAGGTGGTATTTAAAAGGCGAGTTGCGAGATGGTCACCCTAGTTATGAAACAATATTTAAAATTTCAGAATCAGAAAAATCAATTTTCAGAAAAATCAATAAATAAATTATTGTTTATTAAATCTAATTATTTGACTAATTTCCCACTGTTCATAATATACCTCTTTATATAATTTTAATCTTTTGTAGCCATCTTCGTCAAGAAGTGCCCAACACCCTATTGTTTTAAACCCAACAAAAGGAGGAAAAATGAAAGCGCTCATCAAAAAGTGGGTTTTACATCCAACCACGGGAGTTGTTACATTTCGGCAAGAAATACCTTCAATTGAATCTCTAAGCTCATATTTGGCTTTGAACGGAGTTGATCAAAAAGAAGCGATGGGTAGTTGGTTGGCATTTTATTTCTCTCGAGATCGAGATACAGACAATCCAGTGAGTTATTCCGGAGTGCTGAAGATGTTGTTAGAGCCAGATGATGATTTAGCGTCTTGGAAGGTGTGCATAAAAGAGTTAGGCATATGTAAAACGGCTAATGGAGAGTTTGAAATGTGCATTAAGACAAATCTAACTAAAAGAAAATATGGCATTCATGCAGAGAAAGTGAAGTGAGTAAGGATATGGGCAGTTGCTAATTATCTTTATTTCAAACCTTATCAGTTTCCAGAACGCTAACGTTGTAACGTTTTTCAATTTCAGAGACTTTTTTCGTCTTCCTTTCAAGGAGCATGGGGTAACTTTAACTAAGGACGGTTTTCAAGATGACTTCCTGTCCAATATTATATTATAATTATATGGTTTTTTGATATATGATAATTAATAATAATATTCTAAGGTGCAGGACCATGTGATAATGCTAAAGTACTCGTAGAATGGATCCCTCAGAAAGCTTAATTTTAGGCATCACCTAATCACACATCCAGATTACAAACTCATGTACTGACCTCGTGCACACCCTCAAAGTCTTAACCATTCATCTACTTCACCTCAATCATACATCACAAAAAAGTTTTTCATCTGTTAAGCTTGACTTCCTTGAGTTTTAGCGAAGACAATGGTTCCAGTCCATTTTAAGTTTCGTATTACCTTGTTTAGGTAGCTGGCTGATTTCATTATAGTGTATTTTGTTGGTAGATTAACCTGAATGCTTTTGGTTAGGCTGATGAATATGAGTTAAATGTTAATTCTGTTACCCTGACCGACCCTGAGAAGGTTTGAATTATTTGTTGAGGTTAGTCTTCTTGACTTCTTCATATTTCATGTTCAAGTTGAATGTAAATGTGTGTTAACAATTTAGGATAAAATTAGTTATAGACTACTCAATGACCCATGTTATTTTAAGTTATTGCTGGCGATGATTTTTCCTTTGTGTGCATGTATTAAAGTATTGTAATTATTCGGTTTTTAGAGGTGATGTGAGTTACTTCACTTGAGTTTATTAGTTAGGCAACATCTGAAATCACACTACAATCACATCTTCTATTGCCTTATAATTGGGATTGTTTGTAGAATTGGGGTTGGGGATGAAGCGTGGGTCACGGGATGGGGGGGAAAATAGGGGATCGGTCCAATGTCTCTTTCTTAATATAGAGACAACCAAAGTTGGGAAAAGCGTAGAATGGACGCTGCAAAAGTGTATAACCCCACCGAGAGCGGAACCCTTCCTTAGACAGCTTACCCAATGGGCGAGTCCATCAAGGAAAATGTAAACAGGAAGGTTGACAATCTTGCGTCCAGTACCAGACACTCAATAACAATTCGGCGGTTCGGCAAGTTCGGTAGATTCTTGTCATTGAAAAGTGTTATTTCAAATTTCACAAGTTAAAATTCTAGGAAGTTGTTGGCAACACAAGGAACAAGGAATAAAACAATCCAACCTTTGACCTTAAAGATCCTTCATTAATAAAATTCATTTAGTTATTTTTATTTTTTCATTATTTTAAATTTAACTATAAGTATTGGCTGCTTTACTAGCTGAAAGGATTTGTTTACTGAAAAGATTAGTAGTGTTGTTCTTTTGTGGTCAAGTTTGAAAACATGAGTCGTCGATGTTCGTCGTTGGCTGGTAGCAGCGGTGGGAAGGGCGGTGGAAGTGGTATCGTTCCATTCAAACATTCTCAGGTAATTTTATTTCAAAATGAAAGACTATTATATATTCATTCATAAAAAAGGTCAAATCAAATACGGCTAGGGAGCAGAGAATACCGTTGAACTTTGACCTTGATTTTCTAATAAACCTACAACCAAATTTTGTTATCTGAAACGGATGGCTAAACCGATCTGAGCATGATAAATTAGGTAAGGGACTGCTCCTAGTCTGTACAAAGGGATCAGCGTCATTTTCAGACCCACTGCCCCTTCGTGGGTCAAAGGATGCGTAAAGCGCTCTTCGACCCTCTACCCCTTACATGAATTCATTTATGACTAGCTCCTTGTCGGCATTTACTTTAATGTTAAGAAGCAATAATTAAAATTACAGAATCTCTAACTTAATATTTAATGAATGTTCATTAAATAAAAACTTTTGATAATTTCCCACTGTTCATATTATAACTCTTTTTATAATTTTAATCTTTTGTAGCCATCTTCGTCAACAACGGTCCCACCCCCGATGGTTGTAAACCAAAGTAAGGAAGGAAAACCCAAGTGGTTCATGGTGACCAGGCTTATCGATCAAACCAAGGGAGTCGAAGCATTTCAGCAGGAAATACCTTCAATTCCGTTTTTTAGCTCATATTTGACTTTGAAGGGAATTAAGCAAATCGAAGCGTTGGGCTCGTGGATGGATTTTCGTTTCTTCCATACCGAAAATCCAACAAAATTTTCTGGAGTTTACTTAAGTCTCCAGCTGGATCTTTCAACAACTCCAACAACGATGCAAATCGTGTGGGCAACGATGGTAAGTCAAAAACGAATAATAAAATGGAAATCCGTTTGAAGTACAGCCTTTTTGGTAATTTTTAGCAATTAAATTTTAATTTTTCTTTCAGGTTAAGAAGGTACTAGAGCCAGATGATGATTTCGCGTTTTGGATTGATTGCGTAAAAGAGTTATGCGTATGCAAACAGAGTCCTGTAGGGGTTGCTAGCGAAAGGAAGGAGCCTACCCAAGGGTTTATAATTTATATAAAGACAACTCTAACTGAAAGGGAATATGGCATTCTTGCAGAGGATGTGAAGTGAGTTCAGATATGGGCTGTAGCTAATTATCTATTGTTTCAAATCTTACCAGTTTTGAGAACGCTAACGTTGTAACGTTTTTAATTTTCAGAGATTTTCTACGTCTGTCGTTCGAGGAGCATGGGGTAGCTTTTCCCGAGAACGGTTTTCATCATAAATTCATGAGAGACATGGCAATAATATCCAATTAATTTTTTTTAGTTGAAGTTTGGTTTTTGATTCACATTACCATAATCAGAAATACTTATTTTAGTTCATAGTTAGATTTAGCATGTGTTTATGGTAGGGTTTAGAAGCTCATTGAACAATCAAAACTAATGGGTAGGTGTTCGTATTTAGGATTTATCAATGTTAAGGTTTAGATGGTAAGATGCTCCTTTAATAGGCAGATTGTGATGGGGAAGGGGAAAGAATTTCTGCACGTATGACCTATCGCTCTAGGATGTCAACTAGGCATTTATGACTATGGTTAGATATGATTTGTAATTTGACATTAATCGATGTCAGTATTTGACTTACCCGAGAGAAACGGGACTTTATAGGATTTTTTAAGGGTTTAACTATCTGCCTAATAGAGGAACACGAGAATTGAGTTTGATGTAAGGAATGAAATTTTTGACTACAAGTTTTATTTAAAAGATGCTCAGGTTGTTGCATGGAAGCAGGTTTTATGTGTCAAATACATCTGGAAATCATTTGAATGCATTATGAACTTTCCCCAAGTAAAATTAATCTTTGTTATACTACTTTTGAAAAATTGTGATTTTTGGATGATTGTTTTCAAGTTATGCAATATTAAACTAGTTACTGGTTTGCTACTTGGTCCTTTTTTGAAACCATGTTTTCTCTTTATTCCTACAAATCACTTACTTTGTTGGTGTGATAATTAATAATAATATTCTAAGGTGCTAGATAAATGGGATAATGCTTAAGTACTAATAGAATGGATCCCTCAGAAAGCTTAATTTTGGGCGTGACCTAATCACACATCCAGATTACAAACTCATTTACTAACCTCGTGCACACCCTTCTAGTATTAACCATTCATCTACTTCACCTCAATCATACACCACAAAAAAGGCACAGTTTTTGTCAAATGTGTAAATTGGAAGTTTTTCATCTGTTAAGCTTGACTTCCTTGAGTTTTAGCGAGGACAATGGTTCCAGTCCATTTTATGTTTTGTATTACCTTGTTCAACTAGGGCTGATTTATATTTAATGTATTTTGTTGGTAGATGAACCCGGATGCTTTTGGTTAGACTTATGAATAGGGTGACCATCCGTCCCGGTTTTCACACCCTCTCCCGGCGTCCCCAAAATGTTCCGGTTTCTGCTAAGCGTCCCGGTTTTTAGTTTAAGTAACATACTATCGATAAGTATGAAGTATATTGTTATTCCTAATATACTAAAAATAAGTATATTGTGATTCCTAATATACTACGAATAGTAGTATGGGGTAGTTAAAAAGGCGAGTTGCTAAAAAAACGTCCCGGTTTTTTCTTCGTGATCGATGGTCACCCTACTTATGAATGTGAGTTAAATGTTAATTCTGTTATCCTGAGACGGTTTGAATTATTTGTTGAGGTTAGTCTTCTTGCCTTCTTCATATTTCATGTTCAAGTTGAATGTAATAAATATGTGTTAACAACTTATGATAAAATTAGTTGTAGACTACTCATCGACCCATGTTATTTTAAGTTATTGCTGGCGATGATTTTTCTTTTGGGTGCATATAAAAGTAACGAATTATTCGGTTTTTAGAGGTGATGTGAGTTACTTCACTTGAGTTCATTAGTTAAACAACTTCTGAAATCACACTACAATCACATCTTCTGTGGCCTTACTTGAAACGAAAGTTGGGTAGATTTTTGTCACTCAACAGTGTTATTTTTTTACACAAGTGTTTTAAAAATCCAGCACATTTCACAAATTGAAATTTTAGAGTTTTGAAGTTGTTGCAAACACAAGGAAGAGAACAATCCAACCTTAAAGACCATTTATTAATAAAATTCATTTAGTTATTTTTATTTTTTCATTATTTTAAATTTAACTATAAGTATTGGCTGCTTTACTGATGTGTGATGGATGGATGGATGGATGTGTGATGATCTAATCACACATCCAAATTGCAAACTGAATTACCAACCTCGTGCACACCCTCCTAGTCTGAAGCATCCTATCTAATTCACTTGACTCATTCACCGGAAAGTCTAAGTTTCATTAATTTACACTAATTAAATTAGTTGTAAAACTTTATCAAACGCAAACAAAATTCTAGAAAGTGGTTGGCATAACAGACAAGAAAATATTCCAACGTTAAAGACTTTTATTAATAAAATTCCGTTTCCGTTCCGTATTAAGTTTTGTTAATTTTTCGTTATTTTAAATTTAAGTAATCTTTTATATTGAATCTCAACTTATTCGTTGCTTTATTAGTTACAAGGATTTATTTACTGAAAAACATTAGTAGTGTTGTTCGTAAACATGAGTCGTCGTCGTTCTTCGTCGTTCAGAGGTAGAGGTGGGAAGGGCGGTGGACGCAGGAGTGTCCCATACGAACATTCGCAGGTAACTTGATTTCAAAACAAAAAACTATTTTTTAATAATAAAAAAGAAGGTCAAATCAAACACGGCTAGGATCTGGATTTGTTAACCTACAACCCCACTGCTTTATCTAAAATGGTTGGCTAAACCGACCTGAAAAGGATAAATTAGGCTAGGTCCTACTTCGTACAAAGCAATAATCCTCCTTTTCAGACCCACTGCCCCTTCATGGGTCAAAAGAAGTCTATTGCGCCCTTCGACCCTTACGACAATTACTGAAATGTTAAATAGTAAAAGTTAAAATTCCAGAAATTCTAACAATAAGTATAATCAGTGTTCTTTAAATCAATTAGTCAGGTAACTGTATTTATAATGTTAATGTCTTGCAGCCATCTTTGTCAAGAAGTGTCCCACCCTCCATTCCTGTAAGCCAAAGCAAAGAAGAAAAAAGCAATTGGCTAATTGAAAAATGGGTTTTAAATCAAACCACGGCAGTTGGCCCTTCAATTGAAATACCTTCAATTGAATCTCTAAACTCATATTTGGCTTTGAACGAAGTTGATCAAAACGAAGGGTTGGGTACTTGGATGGGATTTCGTTTCTTTCAGGACATGGAAAAAAAGTTTTCTGGAGCTTATTTAAATCTCACATTGAATCCTTCAACAACTCCAGTAAAAATGCGAATGGTTTTTTACTTGATGGTAAATCAAAAATGAGTAATAATATGACGAAAAGCCTTTTGAAGTATACCCTTTTTGGTAATTTTTAGCCATCCAACTTTAATTTTTCTTTAAGCTTAAAAAGGTGTTAGAGCCAGATGATGATATGGCGTGTTGGATTGAATGCATAAAGGAGTTAGGTGTATGGAAACAAACTAAGACTGGAGGGTTTGCAATACACATTAAGACAGATCTAAGTGAAACTAAATATGGGGATATTGCAGAGAAAGTGAGGTGAATGGGTTTTAGTTAATTATCTATTACTTCAAATCAGTTTTCAGAACGCTGACGTTAAAACTTTTTAAATTTCAGCGACTTTTTTCGTCTCCTTTTCGAAGAGCATGGAGTAACTTTTCCCAGGAACGGTTTTGATGTTGTCTTCATAAAACACATGTCAACATTATCTAACTGATTTTATTTGTTTAATTTTTGTTTTTTTTACACAGCAACATATTGATAAATATTTATTTTATTTCATAGTTAGATTTAGAATGTGCTTATGGTAGGGTTTAGAAGCTAATTTAAGCAATCAGGAATGATAGTTAGGTGTTCGCATTTATGTTGTATCAATCCAATGACAACAATTGGTTGGTCATCTAATAGGCAATTGGGAAGGTAAGAATTTCATTAAGTGTGTCACATTAACAAGTCAACTATGCATGCACGACTATGGGTACATAGGACTTGAAATGTGGCATGAATCCATGTCAGTGGATGGTCTATTTGACTTACTCAAGAGAAACGTGATACTTAAGGATTTTGTTACTTTTTTAAAAACTGTCTGTCTACTAGATTTAGATGATATTACTTGGAACGCACAGGACTAGTTTTATTTAAGGGATATAATTTTTGAAGTACAAGTTTTATTTAAAATATGCTCAGGTTACTACATGGAAGTGGGTTTTTTATACTTCTTATTATGTGTAGAAATCAGTTTTATGCATTCTGCACTTTCCCCGAGTATATTGGAACTTTATGTTAGTACTTTTTAGAACTGGTGATTTTTGACTGATTATTTTCAAGCTACTCAATATTTTTATCACTGAACCAATTAAAAGAAAGTAGAGTGCTTGTATGAATAAGCTTTAGTCAAATATATTTAAATTTATTATGTAAGGACAATAAATGGTTTGTTGAATAAATGAAAAATGGTTTTAAAATTTTTACTACACCCTTGACAAACGGTTAATGAAATGTTTGGACTGAGAACTTATTTAAAATTGGTTTGTTTCATAAGTTGGATAAATCAGAGAAATGCGCATAAGTTGAGGAAGATACGGTCTAGAATGTAGAGTGACGTCACGTGAGGTACTTGAGCTACTCAACTAGCAGAGCCGGTACGATGATGGATTTTAGTGGATACAAGAATCCAGGTCCTGAGGCCCGAAGGGCCGTACTTCTTACGCTTATACACTAGATAAAACCCAAATCTAAAAAAAATAATAAAAAACAAAACAGTGCCCGTTTTAGGCTTACTAAACGTTTTCGAGTATATATATAGTCTCACCTAAGACAGTTTTTGCCATAGAGATTACCTAAAAATGTTACACAGGTTGTGTTTTGCATTCCCTTTTCTTAAAACTTGATGTTTCAGACTTCTTGCTGTACTCTGCACTAATTTTAAATCAAGTAAAGGGAGTTGGCTGCACATAATTAAAACTGATAACTTCAAAAGTGCTACTTTTATTATTCTAAAATTTTTTTAAAATGGGCCGACAAAAGAATCAAAATTTAAAGCCAATTGCTTATAAGAAAGATAAAAGTGGATCTCAAAAAACTAAAAAACGAAAAAATGAAGCTGAGGATGATGCAAAACTTGCAATTACAGCATCAAAGTTCTCCAAATACCAGCCAACGGAGAAGAAAGCTGACAGTAAGTCACATATGTTATACTTTTCAGCTTTAATTCCCTTTACCAGACAATTAAAAATTGTAATAGTTTTCTTATATGGAATTATAACAAGCTACTTAAATTTGGCGTATGAATTAACATTTTAATATTTTTACGTAATGTAGGTACTCCTACAACTACTACGTTTTCCGAAGAAATTCAACCTACTGATATTGCTGGACCCAACTCCTCAAATAGCGATTTGCAAGAAGATACTACTGGAGCGACCTCGTTGACCTTAATCCCTCTACTACCTGCAGATGTCGCAGAAATTCCAGCTGGTAATGAAATTTGAAATATTAAAACAAACGCTGAAGGATTAACTACTATACAATCTTGAATTAGTATTTTCACTCGTAGAGACTTTTGACAGTTCTGACCCAAGTACATGGCCCAACCCTCTAACAGCATCTGTTAAATTAACGCTTTTGAAAAATGGAGCACGTCAAGAAGTTCTCTCCGAGTATCCCAAAATTGGAAAATTTTCCTTCAACGCAAAACAGTTCCTCAAGACGTTCAAAAATCAAAAGTCAGTGAACCGCGACTGGCTTGTCTATAGCAAAAAAACCAATAGTTTGTTTTGTTTCGCCTGTTGCTTATTTACAGCTATTGGAAGTGGTGCTAATTCTCCTTGGAGTAATTTCGGACCTGAAAGTGTCGGATTCAGTGACTTTAGACATCAGTCTCGAGCAATTTGTCTTCACGAAGAGAGTCAGCAGCATTTTCAAGCTGCTATCAATTGGAAAGACTACAATACAAGAAACGAGGCAGGAAAGTTAATAAATCAAAGCTCTCAAGAAAATCATGAAAAACAGCTAACACACTGGAAGCAAATACTTCGATGCATGATTGATGCGGTTGTATTTCTAGCAAATAATAATCTTGCTTTTAGAGGGACTTCTAGTGCAATCCAGGACAGAAATTGTGGGAATTTTTTATCGCTGATTAAACTACTTAGCCGTTATCATGCACCATTAGCGTTACACGTTAATCGTTTGGAAAAAGGAAAAGTCAACTACATGTCATACAAAACTCAAAACGAATTCATTTCTATTGCTGCCTCGAATGTCCGAACGTCAATTCTTTCAAATATTTACACAAGGAAGTATTTTTCAATTTTATTTGATGCAACCCCAGATGTTTCTCATATGGAACAAATTAGCCATGTTATACGAACAGTAAATGTTTCAAATCTAGGTTGTTGTGTAGAAGAAAATTTCCTCGGTTTTATTCATTACGATAAAAAAACTGGTCTTATAACTCAAACTATACTTGATGCGCTCAAAAAAGATGGACTAGACATACAAAACTGCCGTGGCCAAGGCTATGATAATGGTTCTAATATGGCCGGAGTTTACAACGGGGTTCAAGCCCGAATAAAAGAAATAAATTCTTCAGCCGAGTTTGTGCCATCTGCGGCACACTCCTTGAACTTAGTGGGTCAAAATTCAGCTAGCAAAATTATTGAAGGAAGGCTTATCCTTGGCCAGATTCAAAACCTTTTTTGCTTCTTCTCCGCCTCTCCTTCTCGATGGACAACATTAAAAAAGTATGTTAAAAAGACCCTCAAGTCGCAATCTAGCACGAGATGGTCATCTAGAGCTGATGCAGTGTCAGTTCTGTATGAAGAATTTGATGGTGTTTGTGAAGCTCTTGTGGAACTAATTAATTCGAACGACGCAAATGTACAGACCGTTGCCGATGCAAATTCTTATTTTAATTTAATTTACAATTTGAAGTTTCTCCTTGGCTTGGTAGTATGGAACTTTATTTTAGGCAGAATACACATTGCAAGTTTGGCGTTGCAGCAAATTGGATCAGATATTGACCAAGCCTCAAAGCACTTAGAAGGATTGGTTTCTTGGCTGATAACTTTTCAGGAAGAAGGATATGAAAAAAGTTTGAACACGGCTAGAAAAATGGCAATTGATCTTGGAATTCCCGAAGATTCTGGATTTGACTTTCGCAAAACAAGGGGCATTCGTCCCGCTAAGTATAGAGACTCGATTTTGATCTCGAAAGGGGACAATGAAGTGGAAAAATTTAAAGCGGAATTTTTTGATGCAATTATGAAAACGCTGCTGACTGAATTTGAAAGTAGATTTAAGCAAATACGACAAACGTCAGATTACTTCAGCTTTCTTTGGGGGACAAATCTTTCTAGAGGCAACACAGAACAACTTTGTAAGGCAGCTAAAAATTTGTCAATGAAGTATCCGGCAGATATGGAAGCTTCTGTTTTCATTAAGGAAATGGAGTACTTTAAAAGTGCAGTGACACCGTTTTTGAAAGACGGGAAACAGCTTAGTGACACAGACGCCTTAGAGATGCTCAACATTTTAACCTGTAATAGTCTTCAAGTCCAGTTTATAAATTGCCATACAGCATTGAGACTATTCTTGACTATTCCAGTCACTGTTGCAACCAATGAAAGATCTTTCTCTAAGCTGAAGTTGATAAAAAATCACTTGCGGTCATCTATGGGACAAGAACGTCTTAGTGATCTTGCGATTTTGTCTATTGAGAGTGAGTACGTCGATCGTATGTCATTCGACAAAATCATTGATGATTTTGCGACTGCGAAGTGTCGCAGAGTTATAATTTAAGTTTAAAATTTAATTCTTTTTGAAATTAAGCCACCATTTTACAACTGAAAAGTCATTAATTGCATTGGACAGACCTATCATAATTGTTTAGCTATTTGATGATTGTAAGCAATGTTGGTTGTCATTAATTTAATTATATCTGAATAAAAACTCAATATCAGTTGAATAGAAGACGACTGTTTTAAAATTCAGAGTATTTCTGAAAAAACTGGTTAGAAACGTAACGGATTGTTAGAATAAAGGGATATAAAAGGTCAAGGTCAAGGTCATATAAAAAAAGCCGTACTTCTGGTATTGTCTCCAGGTCGTACCAATCCTAGATCCGGCTCTGTCAACTAGAGCATACTGGTTTTATTTGTTGTGTACTTTACAGAGCCATACACTAATTAAACATACCAGAAAACAGGTTGGTTCATTCACTTCATAAAATTGAACGTTATAGTTCTTGCTTGATTTGACAGAAAAAAGATTTGCTGTCTTTTATACATTGCATTGCTTTGTCTTTTTTACGGTGAATAAAAGGAGGGAAAATATAAAAGTTTCCGACGCAAAATCTGCATTGTGTTCAATCAGATTATTACCCTTTTAAACTCTTTTACGTTTTGTATTTATAATTTGGTTTTGTCAGAGCGGATGCCAAAATTCATAAAATGCAACACTGGCTTAGTCAGTCTGTTACAATGCTGATTTGTAAAAAATGTAAAAAATGAACTAGTGGGCATCTTGCTTTCAAGGATATCATTTAAAATATTGAAAAATTAGATTTATTGAACTTTGATTTGTATTTGAATGAATGTAATGTTTATGCTCAGTAATAGAATTCGAGCTGGGTTTACGTGGAACAAATATTACGTATGTTGCACAGTTTTAAGAACATTATAAGAAGACCTCAAAGGCAGTAGCTGTCCTTGATTTAGGACCTCATCCGGATTTTTACGCAATTCCCCCGAACTAACTTCAGAGATGGTAAAACAGTATTTGGTGAAATATATCCCATCTCAATGTATAAGTTCCCATCCATTTGTATGTTCATCAGCAAAGGTAGTACTTTTTAAGCTTTACTATGTTATGGTCCACAAATTTAGGTTTGTAACTCATTCATTAAACAAAAACCCCAAGAGCATGGTTGATTGAAAAGATTATACGGGATAAAAGTTCTAAATTTACATTAAAATATCCAACCTTTGCGTGAAAACTGTCAGCATTTTTAGAATACTCATCAGGACTGATCTGAAGTCAAAAGTAAGATGGTTAAAGTTTTAAATTCTTTAAATACAAATTTCTTCATATTTTTTAGTCCTTCTACAGAAACACAGCGACATCCATTTCCCAGCATAAACCATCAACTGACATCGATTTATCCTATACTACAATACAGTCCTGTCTACCCACTGTCATAAATGGATAGTTGACTTGTTACTGCGATACGGCAGACGTAGAAATTCCTTGCATTTCCGTTTCCCTATCCCAATGTGCCTATTAGAGGACAATCCCACCATCCGATTCTTAACATTGATACAACATAAATACGAACACCTACACATAAGTTCTGATTATTCAATGAGCTTCTAGCCCCTGCTAGAAACACATGCTAAATCTAACTATGAACTAAAATAAGTATTTCCGATTATGGTAATATGAAGCAAAAACTAAATTTCAACAAACAAAATTAATTGGATCATATTGTAATTTCTCTCATGAATTTATGATCAAAACCGTTCTCGGGAAAAGCAACCCCATGTTCCTCGAAAGAACGACGAAGAAAGTCTCTGAAAATTAAACACGTTACAGCGTTAACGTTCTCAAAACTGAAAAAATTTGAAACAATCGATAATTAGCTACAGCTCATATCTCAACTCACTTCACATCCTCTGCAAGAAAACCATATTCACTTTCAGTTAGACTTGTCTTGAAGTATATTAGAAACCCTTCGGTAGGCTGGTTGTCTTCGCTTACAACATAAACAGGATTATGTTTCCATACGCTTAACTCTTTTATGCACTCAATCCATAACGCTAAATCATCATCTCGCGCTAGTACCTTTTTAACCTGAAAGAAAAATTAAAGTTGGATGGCTGAAAATTAAAAAAAAGGCTATAATAAAGAAGGATTTATATTTTATTATCCATTTTTGATTTACCATCCCTTCCCACACCTTTTGCATCTGTAACGGAGTCGTTGAAGCATCTAGTGTGAGATCTAAACAAACTCCATCAAACCACTCTACATTTTTCGGATCCCGACAGAAACGAAATGACAACCAAGTAGCTAACGCGTCGTCTTTATCAACTCCGTTCAAATCCAAAAACGAGCGTAGAACTTCAATTGAAGGTATTTCTTGCAGAAATGTAAAATTTCCCGGGGCCGAGGTTGGATGTACAACCCTCTTTTGAATGAACCACTTGGTTTTTTCTTCTTCCCTTTGGGTTACAGGAATGGGGGGCTGGGACGAAGATGGCTACAAAAGATTAAAATTATAAATAGGGTTAGAGTAACCTGACCAGTTGGAAATTTGTTAAATGTCTTGATTTAAAGAACACATTGACTATTGTTAGAATTTCTGGAATTTTAATTATTGCTATTTAAGATTGAAGTAATGGCGGACAAGGAGCTGTAGCTGTTCGTAAATTACTTCACGCTAGGGGGAAAGGGTCGAAGGGCGATTTACGCATCCTTTCACTCACGACGTGGCAGTGGGTCTGAAAATGACGATTATTGGTTTGTACAAGCTAGAACCAGTCCCTAACCTAATTTATCATATTTAGTTCGGTGTAGCCAACCGTTTCAGATTGCACAATGGGGTTGTAGGTGAACAAATCAAGGTCACTAGCCATGTTTGGTTTGAACTTCTTTTTTATGATTAACAAATAGTTTGTTAGGCTTTAAACAAAATTACCTGCGACTGTTTGGGTGGAACACTGCCACGTCCACTGCCCTTCCCACCGATACCTGCGAGCGACGAACAACTGCGACTCATGTTTTCAAAAAATATGACCACAAGAACAACTCTACTTATCTTTTTCAGTGCATAAATCCTTTAGATAATAAAGCAACTAATAATTTTAAATGGAATGTAAAATATTACTTGAATTTAAAATAATGAAAAATTAAAAATAATTAAACGAATTTTATAAATAAAAGGCCTCTAAGGATTGAGTGATTATCTTCTTTGTGTTGGCAACAACAACTGTCTTTATAAAATTAATGTACAGAAGCAAAACTGTTGAGCGACGAGACTCTGCCCGACGTTCGTGTCAAGTGTTTTAATAGGAGATGTGATTGTAGTGGGATTTCAAGAGTTGTCTAGCTAATTAACTCAAGTGAAGTATCTCACGTCACCAACGAAAAATCATCGCCAGCAATAACTTAAAATAACATGGGTCGATGAGTAGTGGGGAACTAATTTTGTCATCAATTGTTAACACTCATTTACTTTCGAACAATGAAGAAGTGAATAAGACTAACGTCAACAAATAATTCAAATCATTAACAGAATTATCATTGCACTCAGACTCATAAGCCTAACCAAAAGCATCCGGGTTCATCTACAAACAAACTACCCTAAAATGCCATCAGCCCTAGCTGAACAAGGTAATACAAAACAAGAAATGCAGTTTAACCTTGTCTTCGCAAAAACTCTTAAAATAAAAAAGTCAAGCTTAACAAATAAAAATCTATCAATTTACGTAAAACAGGATGGGTTTTGGTATTTGACAAAAACTGATCCTTTCTGACGGTGAATGAGTCAAGTGAAGTAGATAGGATTTATAAGTCTTTGAGGGTGTGCACGAGGTTAGTAAATGAGTTTGTAATCTGGGATGTGTGATTAGGTCATGATCAAAACTAAGCTTTCTAAGCGATCCATTTTACATACACTTATTAACACAACACAGCCACGTGTTTCTACAACTTGCGATAATATATTATTATAATACGAAGTTATTATAAAGCAACACGTACATCATCCATTCCAAAGTCTTTCACGACGACCACGACCGTTTCAAGTGACTCCAATAATATATTTTTTTAATATATATTTTAAATATATTTTAATATATTTTAAAATTAGCATTTCAATTTACATCATTTCACATACTAAGAACTGCACACGTAAGTACTGGTTTTAAAGGAAAGTAGGGTGTCAGTTGTACCTACACAAGCTCATTGACCATTATTTCACAAAAAAAGTTCAAAATATAATTTTTGTAAGGAATTATCAGCATTTTGTGCCTACTGAACGAAAAATTCACTCGAAATGAGTTGTATATGCTGTAATACCGAGGATGATATTTGGTCCCCAGAAGGGTCCCAGGCAAGCTTAAATTAAATATTAATTTTCAATCCTTGAGTTCAGGGGATGCATGGCACAGCTACCCGGGTTTTTGGGTCGTGGTTCGGAGGGATTTGCTAGGGTTTTAGAGTTTAATTAAATTTAAGCTTTGAGCATCAAAGTTAATTAAGCGTGTTTGATCTTATCTATTCTACGGCAATCTCAAAACGGTGAAAATTGAGTCATACTGAATTCTTCTTGCCATTAGACCTATCACTTTTTATTAAAAAAAAAGGCAAAAAACCCCTAATAATCCCTAAAACCCTGGGTCAGCTTTCATTTTATTTATTTTTTTCAAAGTTCGAGTGCTAATTTCGGAAAAGTAGATCAGTAATGCTTTGAATTGGTCAAACCCACTAATAAATTGTACTTTTGTACTTATTTTAGTCCCCTCCGCCTTTAAATGCTCCACCCCTTGATGTTACAAATAATGGAGGACCTTTAACGAGCACAGTGTGGAATTTCTGGGAGCACGAAGGTCAAATAGATCCTAGTACACTTGATGGCAAATTACACTTACGGGAAGTAGTGGATTCCTCAATGAAGTTGGAATTAGTTCTAAATTCGTATAAAGTGAATGGTCCAGGATTTAGCCGTCTTTTCTCCTATTGTTTCGCAAAGCCACATATTAACCTTTGCACCATAACGGGAAATCCTTTGAATTTTAAGGGAGGCCTTCTTCGTACGCTGGTTCATTTCGTCTTGGCAAGCAGAGATCAGGTGCACATTTTGTGGGGAAGTTTGGTAATATATTTGAAGTTGAGGGATAAAAGACCTAATCGAAAACGGGAAGGAAAACAAAAAATTCAAATGATAACATCAAATAGGAAGATACCGTATTTCCCGGTATAGAATCCCCCCCTAAATAACTCCCCCGGGTCTACACGATATTTCAAATATTAACTCCCCCCCCGGAATAACCCCCCTCCCCGAATAACAAAAGGCTTGTTTTAACAGTGTTTTAAGCGAATTATTTTGCAAATGAGGAGTAAAGACAAAAAAAACCTTTAAAATTTTTTTTATCTATATTTTTTTTCATTGCAACGTAAATTATTTGGTGACTTTTGTTTAAAAATGCAAGTTTTTTTTAGTAAATTCGAAAAAAAATATATTTGAAACATTTACTCCCCCCCGGAATAACCCCCCTCCCCGGAATTTAACCCCCCTGTTTTGGAGGGTTGAAACAATAACTCCCCCGGTGGTTCTATACCGGGAAATACGGTACGTCTCTTCCGAAGCAGAAGAATGGTAAAAATAGGCTAATCTGCATTATTGTATAAATGCATAGACCCAAGTATGCTTTTGACTTTATTCGACTGAGATTATTCGACTTTTTCAAGTTTGAATTTCCCAATTTTTTTAAACTTCGAGCTTGACAGAATTTACGATTTGGTCTTTTATTTCCTTATAAATAGTGAATCTAATTTGAATTGGTTTTCTGGATGAATTATTTTTAAAATTTAACAAATTTGAATTAGCTTAAAGGCCTTGTAGATCCACCACAGTGCTGGAAAGCTTGCTTAAGCTTGATAGAAGCTATTACTGTCCTTAGGTACGGGGTGAACTCAAATCACAAACTATTTATTTGGGGCGACTTTAATATGGATAATGTTATATTTCGAGCACAATTATCGTAAGTTTTTAATAAGTATTTAAACTGCAAATAAGTTATTTACACATTGCTCAATTACTTAATTCATATTTCAAAGCCTGTTTCGATTTTCTGGACGAGTTAACTTCTAGAACGGATTAAGCGTTCTTGGAAATGTGTCAGGATATTTTTATGTTACCTATATTTGTATTTTGTATTTGTATTTTATCTTTATTGTCTTCCCAAGTTCAGTATTATTATATACACTGCTCTCCCACTGGTGACCTAGAAAGGTTCAACTTAACCTAGGACACGTTCATAAGCCCTAGTCCAAGTCAAATTTTGTCAGGTTGGTTTCTTCGGACGCATGAAAGAGGGATACATTGTAGTTGATTTGTCAAAGTTCATTTTGCTTTGCTAGATTAACTATTAAAAAGTCATGCCTTTATTAAGTATCGGAGATACTTTATGCGAATGGTAGTGTCGTCCGTCGATCCGTCGATCCGTCCATCCGTCAACTGTAGCTTGTGTCCGCTCTAACATTTGACAGAATTAACTTTTTCAAGTTCTGTTTTCTGATCTATGTTTCTAGGTTCTTTAGCTAGAAGCCTATTGATTTTGGGTCAAATCGGCCACACCCCCTTTGGCTCCACCCTCTATAGCAATTACAGGAAAACTGGTATAACTTCTAACAGAATCAACTTTTTTCAATTCTGTTTTCAGTTATGAGTACTATAAATTAAAGAGCACATTTGACCCCAAGGGTCAAAGGTCACACCAAGGGGGTGTGGTTGGGGCGAAGTGAGACCATGGCATATTTCGACTCTCTGGACTCAAAGGAAAGGTTCTTAGTAACTATAAGCCAAATCAGCCACGCCCCCTTGGCTCCACCCTCTATAGAAATTACTGTAAAAGTGGTATAACTTCGCACTGAATCAACATTTCTCGATTCTCTTTTCAGTTATGAGTACTATTAATCAAAGAGCACATTTGACTTAAGGGTCCAAGATCACACCAAGGGGGTGTGGTTGTGGCGAAGTGAGACTATTGCATATATCGACTCTCTGGACTCAAGGAAAAGGTTCTTGACTTAAAATCCATCTCCGATACTTCTTTAAATCCGTTGCAATGGTTTATTAAGTATCGGAGATACTTTATGCGAATGGTAGTGTCGTCCGTCAATCCGTGTCCGCTCTAACTTTTGATAGAATTAACTTTTTCAAGTTCTGTTTCCTGATATATGTTTATAAGGTCTAACGCTAGAAGCGTATTGATTTTGGGTCAAATAGGCCACACCCCCTTGGCTCCACCCTCTACAGCAATTTGAGAAAATTAACTTTTTCAAGTTCTGTTTTCTGATATATGTTTCTAGGGTCTACAGCTACAAGCTGAATAGACTTTAGGTGAAATCGGCCACACCCCCTTGGCCCCACCCTCTATAGCAATTACAGGAAAACTGGTATAACTTCGCACAGAATCAACTTTTTTCAATTCT
>JAQGBU010000731.1:0-20276 GCA_034698605.1 Isotoma decorata
TCTCATTGTAACATCCCTATTGTAACATCCCATTGTAACATCTCATTGTAACATCCCATTGTAACATCCTGCGTCCTCTGGTTTACTCCAACCCCTACGTGACAGTAGTGCCGAGTTTCTATATTTACCCTGGAGAAGGAGAACAAACATTTTTTGTTCTTCTCACAATAATTAATGATTATTTTAACCATTTATTTCCTAAATTTATAAAAATCCCTGATGCTGTGATAATCATTCATGATAATATTTTCCCCCAGATTGATGGGCTTTTGTTATTAGAAGAACGAATGTGGGTTCTAGTACATATGTCATTTGTATGACGTCTGAATCTTCCCCTATTTTTATTTTATGCAACAATTAATTCAAAACTTAATTAATGTCTGTCAAAAATTAGCAATAGAAATGGTTGGACATTCAAAACTGATTCTAGTTGGAGTTTGTTGCCAATTTTTCTTCACAGGCCGGCTTTATTTTTATACTTTATTATACAAGAAGCAAGATTGGAAAATGTTACAACTAATCGCTTTTCTGTCTCTGGTCTTGTTATTTGGTACGATATATGTATACTGTCTTGAAATGTTGAATTCACAATATTATTTATTTTGCATTAATCTGCATCACAGGTTTTTGCCGAAATTCGTCCGATGGCTTTTAGCTAAAGGTAGGAAAGATGAAGGAAGAAAGATTCTTCAAAACGCTGCCAAAGAAAACAAAGTGGATATTTCTGAAGAAGTTTATGGAAGCCTTAATGAAGAACCAACGAAAAAGAATTCAGCTTCTATTTTGTCTTTGTTTCGTTAACAAAAAGGCTAGAATTACGCTCCATCAATATATTTTTCAATTGGTATATAAATAGTGGGGTTTATTATGGCCTTCCATTCGGTGTAGGGTAAATAAATCTTAGGCCTAGAGTTAACTTTCAAAGGGAAGTACTCCTGATCGTCACTCAAGTATGTAAGTTCAGTCCTCCTGGACCGTATTTCCTGTCGCTGGATATGTTTGAGCCGGCTAGACAATAAAGCATTTTTTCCATTATCGTTGTTTATTTTCTTAGATGAAACTAAAACTTTGAAATTCTGTTTCAGATTTTTAATCCTTTTTTCAGTCGTTTTGAATTTTTTTTAAAAAGGTACATGATTATAGCAAAAAGGCTAGAGAAAAATGAATAATTAACGAAAAGTACTAATTACTAGGGGAGTTATTTCGACAGGGGTAGTTAATATATAAAACAACCTTTGAATCCGGGAGATTGTTTAGGGTAGGAATTATTCTGGGGGAAGTGTTCCAATTTGATGTTTAAGGCAGTTGAGTTTTTTTTTATTTAAGTGTTGACTGACAGGTAAGTTTAGATAGTAAAGCGTAAGCTATGAAACAAATTTACCAGAAGTCATTAACTGTACCATCACATTATGGTTTAAAACTCTGATGTGGGAATCAGATAAAGCCATAAAGCATGAAAAGGTTACAGATCGTTGTAAACGAAAATAGTCATAATAATTACATACTCATTCGTACTTCATGTTATTTATTCAATGATGTTTTGAGTCTGTTTATAAAACAGTGTCAAAGTACAAAATTTGGCAACAAAAACAACAACAATTTTAATTTAAGTATTGTAAAACACAGAATATACCCCACTCCGAAATACTTCCACAAATACTCATGTTCCGTAATAAGGGATTCAAATAAATAGTTATGTCCTGCAATATTTTAGCCGATCAACCAATCAAGGAATAAACATGAATATTCTACAGTTAGAAGATACATTTTAATATTAATATGTAATTTGTTGTAAAAATGTAGGGAAAAGACATCAATTTTAGCCAAAGACGGTATTTTAAGTCTTTTATCCTGATTTTAATTGAAATAACAAGTCCTCCGGGATTGAGACCCACTCATCCCGAAGAATAGGCACTTGTTTTTTTAAAGCCAGCAGGGTAGAAATAACAAGGCATTGCATACAATTTGGTCTGACGTGGCTGTATAGTGGCAATAGAATTTATTTAAGTCTACTTGAACATTTTAACAAATCAGAATACAATTTTTTTAACTATCAAAGCTTCAACATTACTTTATCAAATAAACCAAGCAGATTTTTAGATTCCGTACATTGTTTACTCAACTTATACAGTTGCTAAACATGATATGCTGTAAATACGAGTTTTAAAAGTACTAAAACAAGAAAGCAGTTAAATGTAAGCATGATCTTCAAGAATCTCACATAATATTACGATACTCATTGAAAGCCGGGTAGGCTCAATGCCATAGGATAGGAGCAAGCCGAAGTCTTTGTTTCATTCGGCGTCTACAAATTTCATGTACCACCCCAATCACCGGAAGAAAGTTGGAAGAAAGTAATGTTGAATTTTTTTGTGCTTGTGGCCGCTTCTCTGTATGTAAAAATTACATGAGGGTTTTTCACTTTTGGTATTGGTAAGGAAACATTGGAGAAACTACCCGGGCAGTAGAAGTTGCATATTGCATCTCATGTAACAAAGTAACAATATAAAATAGTAGGGGCGAGAAAAGGAAAGGAGAGGAAACGGGAAGTTTCTGAAGTCATATTTATTATTGTTACTTACTTGTTCCCTGCCCTGTCCCTATAACACTAGCCCTACCCTAACCTTACCAAGCCCGTCCATTCGGTTAAACTACATTTGTGGACTGCATTCACAATAATATCATACTTTTCATTATGGGAATTATAGATATTTTTCCAACATAGTTCTGTGCATTCATATAACCCTTTACACTCGGGATGGAATTACTTAAAAACCGTTCATGCATTCCCATTGGAATGGAAACAGAGAGAGAAGAATAGTTTTCTTCCTTTAGGAACGAAACAACTTCCATGTTATATCCAATATCCGCTTTAAAGTGCATAAACCCCTAAACCGGAATATAATATTTCTAGCTCTCCTATTCGATTCCATTCCTTCGGATGAAAGTTAAAATGATTGGATCCGTGTTGTCTATTAGGGCATTTTAACCATATCCAGCTAGAATCCCACAGATCCAGACCAGAGGTGGACAAGATCTATTATTTGTAAGGGCAGAAAGGGAGTTTGCCTCGTTTTGCCTGCACTTTCCAGTTTAGTTAATAAACTTCTAACCCGTTGCTATACCCTCTTGTATGAGTCACACTATTATTAAACTTTTTTACATTATTGTAGAAGTTAGTAGTAGTGGACTCGGCCCGAGGAAAGTGAAACTGCTTCAATGCCCCTGCTGCATACACACTGCACAGCTTAAAAGTGCACTGCCAAATCATAAATGTATAGAGAAAAAGTAGATACGGGCATTAGAACAAAACCCTATCTGGTCTGGTTCTTCTGGTAATAGTTGTGGTTGTATCGTAGTAACTTTTCCTTGGTCCTACACAACTACTACTGCTGTTTCTATTCTACACTATAATACAAGATACAACTATTAGAACTGCCTCTATGAATTTCATGTGTATGATACCTTGTTTTATTTTATGGAATTGAAGGAATTGGTTGACTTATTCAGAGTGCTTTAGTGATAATATGAATATTACTTGAGTTTTGGGCTTCTTTGGATGAGTTAATATATACGGCACGGTAGGATTTACTGTAGATTTGGGAAGTTCAGGAAGTAGAGGAAGAAGTGGACAACGACGATGAGGATTCAAGAGATATTATTATAGTTCCATTTGGATTATACTTGGTTCTAAACAGACAACTCAGTATGTAATTTTTTAAAGAAAAAATAGACAGGTTGGAATTTGGAAGTATAATAATAATAATAATAATGTAATAATACTGGGTTTATTGTCAAAAGGTATAGAATACGATTAGGAAACATCCTCACTCATCTCCAATTCCACCCATAGACGATGGAACTCTTTTAAGAATTAAATAATAAAAATAGCATTAAAGTGTATGTATGAAGTATGAATCACAGAGTGAAGCAATGGTGATGAGTGGCCTGTTGTTTGTGGTGCGAATGAGTGATTACATAAGTTATAATAATAACAAGAAAAACCAACAGAAAGAGAAAACAACGAGAGAAAGATAATAATAATAAAAATAATATATCAACAAATTAACTGTTAGTACATGTGCTATAATCTAATCAAGGGTTAAAGGTGACAACGACCTTTTATGTCAGTATTTTATTGGCCTCACTCGTTTAGCCATGAATGGAAGAAATGCCATCAGCCATATATTTTATCTCACCTCAAACTCGAACCGTGTTGGACCTTAAATTAAATGTCAACAGCAGCTGACAGATAGTTGACACTTTATTTTAAGCCGGAGTCCGGTGTTTTCTATTTACCTTTTAACACCTTTTACAAACTGGCATTCAATATTCAAGAGTGAAGAGTGAGTGAATGTCAGTGAAGGGACTTACTACACATTTGACAACTTACTTACTGAAAACGAACTTTCTGAATGAAAGTAAAGAAGTATAAAAACCCCAACTGCTTTTTGGCCGATACCCACCTTCACCTCATGGTCTTGTGGCTGCTGTGAACCCCACCCCCTGACTTTGAAGCAAATTTGAAAACATCTTCCTTTTGAAGCCTACATGTCAACAAACTGAAGACAGGCAGGAACTGCATTTATTTCCCTTCATCGACGCATACTAAAAGAATAGATCCGACACCCTGGCTAATTGACGGTTAAATCTGTCAATGAAAGTTGGATTGGATTCTAGAAAAAAACCAAATTGGCTACAGTTGACAGTGTCCTCGGTGATGACAAGTTGTGACAATGAGTCAAAACTCAAAACTATATTTCTGAGGAGTATTATTAAAATTCGAAAAAAGTGACTCCTCTCGTGTGAGTGGTGTGGAATTCCGGAAGAAGTTAACTAACTGAAACCTCTGTCTCTGGGAGGAACAAGTTACACATCAACAATCAAGAGATACAATTCTTCTCATCTGTCACACACGCAACAATCAACTGTCAACAATAGAAAAGAAGGCTTTGGGCTTCCATCTCCATTTTTGATTTCTCCATCCTCCATAAATGCTTGGCTCGGGTTGAATGTTTATGAAAAATGAAACCGGATATTTATTCATAACAAAGTGTGTCTGCCAGGTACTACCGTGTACCAATTCTCCTTAAATATTTCTACTTCGTACTACACCCCTCTCAATGCAAACGATTCACACTGAACACTTTAATTAGCTCATTTTTAACTAACATTAGAATAAAATATAAGTAGAATAACTAGATCTGAGGGGACGCGGACGCGTGGAAGTAATAAGTTACTTAGTTAAGACAAGCTGGTGTTGTCATTTGCGGTCGCTTCTTCGTGGTTATTCAATTTTTACTCTATTTAATTTACGTCATTGCAAAACTTTCTTTAATGTTAAATATTTAATTATCATTAAGTAAAATATTTAATTATTGTCCAGCATGGTGGCATAAAAACCACAATACAATATCCTGTACTTCCTTTAAATGAAATTTTGTACACAATTAGAAGCATATTATAGAAAGAAGGATAGCAAGGAAGTTTCCTGTTCTTATTGGGTGAGTTGTCACAATTCATAAGACATTTGAAACCAATTCCAGCCTTTGCCTAGCCCATCGATTATTTTTTTAATTAAGTATATTTACTGGAAGTTGTATGAAAATAAAAATTAGTAGAGGTAATAGGATAATATTATAGTTATTTTGTACAGTGACGAAGTATCAGTGGTTGGGCTGATTATTATTATTAGTATACATACTGCTAGTAAATTACAGTTGATAGTTAAATTATCTACTCGAGTTTTCCTGTAATATGTAATATGTAAAACAAGTAGAAAAACATACTCGTCATTGCTCGCTCTCCTTCTATTCATATGTGTACTAATCTCTAGTCTAGTTTATAAAAAAATGCTTTTAGCAATTGATTAATAGAAATTAGTTAGTGAGCTTTATAAATGTAGATGAAATCTCAGTGTAACATATTCCAGCCAGATCACACAGACAGGTGACAGGTGTATAATGTTTTGTCAGAGAGAATTACTTGTATAGGTACTTATCGAAACCCAAAGAAACATCATGTTTAAGAATAAACATGGCTTTATTGTATTAGTGAAGTAATATTGAGATTGTTATTAGTTTTTTAGGAGTGCCTGTGGTAAATCGTTTATCAGCTCAATAATTCTATGTGCTCTTTCTAGTAAGTCTTTTGATTTAATGTGCTCACTTCTCACTCAAAGGCATCACAAATGTCAGTGATAAAAACATAGGAATAGTCATTATTGTAGTAAAAATTGAAAGTTTTGTATTGTAAGTTAATTGTGTACTGAAACCAGAAGTCTTACTACTACTCTCTAGGACGAAGGGATATCTACCATGCACGTAGCCATACCATTATTAACTTTGAGACAAGTTACTAGCTCTCTTGTCTTCATTTACTTCATCAGTGTCGTCCAGCTATCAAGTAAGCCTTGAAACGATGGAAATGTATGGAATTTAGAATTAATGCATTTGATTAATTGTATTTACATGTTTATTTTATTATTATTCAGATGCAGATGGGGTCAAACTGAATGTAGAATCTAGTGGGGAGGATTCATTGGGAGAAAACAGAACTCTTACTTGTCACATTAATGACACTTCCGTTACAGGACCGTTAGAGTGGATTAAGTTAGGGTTTACGAATGAAACTTTAAAAAGTGAAAATTCTCAATCAGAGTCATATCACAATGCAAAATACGTACTTCAAAATCTTTCCCTCGCCGACTTCGGTGTTTATGTCTGTAAAGCCCGGTTAGATACCGAAGATGTGATTACGTCTTCTTATGATCTTAATTTCAATGGTGTGTAAAAACTTTCTACCTTAACGAAGACTCACGTCAATATTTTATATGTATCTAATACGAATTGGAATTTGGGACTGAATATGATGCGAATGTTTATTTTAATTTTATAGTGAACCCTGAAGTATATCTTAAGCCCTTGCATATTGTTAAAGAAGGGGAGAATACAAATATAACTTGTTCAGTACTTGGTTACCCTATTCCCAGTACTATTCATTGGAACTTGATGAGCTCCAGCGAAATTAAAAACGAGTACAATGGGATCACAAATTCATCTAATTATCTAATCACAGAGAGAAGGTCCAACCTGGGCGAGATCTCTTCGACACTTTACATTCGAACTGCTACACCAAAGCTAAATGGAACGTACTTATGTCGTACCTCTGATGGACGGAAAGAAACTCATCTAATAGTCAAAAGTAATAGCCAATTTATTGTTGGTGTCACGCTGAATATACTAATTTTATCGCAATGCAAATATATATTTTGTTTTATACTAATTACAACGACTATGCTTTCAGGCAAACCGACGGTAAATGTTGTCTTGATTAAAGCTGTTGGGAAGTCTCAGATATATGCCAATTGGACTGTCGATGATGGCAATTCAGAAGTTAAAAATTTAACTTTAGAGGTAATGTAATAGAAAATCATAGTGTAAAGTAGTAGTTCGTTGAACACTGACACGGAAGGCTTTAAATGTAAGTGTATGCTTAACTAATGGTATTACTTTTTACTGACAGTACTATGATCATAAGAACAGTGTGAAGACAGCAGTGCAGTTAGGACCTTCTACCTCCGAAATCCTGCTTAAAACCCTTTCTCCAGAATCAACTTATAGCGATTTTTCAATCATTGCTGAAAATGATGTCGGTAAAAACCATCATACATGGGAAGAAAAAGTTGTTACCCTCCATGAAGGTACGTCTTTTATTAAAATTTACATTTAGTATCACTTAACAATAAAATGGACTATAAAATGATTGATTTAATAATCGCACTTAACGTGGAGTTTCATCCAAAATAGCTCCCATAAGCTCTAATGCTAATTTCGAAGTTCATGATCTTTGCGAATATAGATCGCAGGAAAATAAAATTTATGCCATTCGATAGCCAATAAAAATATCTTTATTTTTATATGATTCGATTTCAAACATTTTTCAAAAAACCTTCAAACCAGATGCATTTCAAAAAGTTGAATCTTGAGTATGACTTCTTTTTTTAAATGCATCTAGGTTTTGAAAAAATTTTGAAATCGAATCATATAAAAATAAAGATATTTCTATTGGCTATCGAATGGCATAAATTTTATTTTCCTGCGATCTCAAAGATATTGAACTTCGAAATTAGCATTAGAGCTTATGGGAGCTATTCTACGTGAAACTCCACGTTAAAGAACAATTGTAAAGAAAACGTGAAACTAATCTCCATGCAAATGAGACTAGAACCATAAATTTATTTTATTACATTAGTTCATGCTTTGTTTTGATATTAGATCCGATTTTTATACCGACGGTATCTGTAAAAGGATTCACTTCGAACACTGTTACATTAGGATGGAATTCGCCTGAAAACGTTACGGACTATTACAACTTCTATAATGTAACTGTAAAAACCAGAGAAAAAAATAATCACATCGTAATCAGGGCCTTTGAAAACCCCTTCATGGTTGAGAAGCTTAAAGCTGGAACGGTCTATTATTTCGAAGTAATAAGCATATACTAAAAAATTGGTTTTTGTTTTTGTTTGAATTTTTTTGTAAATTGCTTCATTTCTTTCTGCTATTAATATAGGTTCAAGCCTGCTCAAGTTTTACATCTAAATGTGATGAACCGTCTAAAGAAGTAAATGGCACAACAATGGATGGAAAGTCAAGTGCTCCTCAAAATCTAAGTATTCAATGCCATTTCGATCAAAGAACACACGAGTCTGCAGTTCATGTTAGTTGGGAGGACCCTCAAAATCCACAGGGTATGATATCAGAGTATGAGGTTGAACTCACCGGTAACGCTTCTTACTATGATGAACATGGAAGACAAGCCGAGGATAAAGTTGGTCCTATCACAAAAACTGTCCCTATGTCCAAACAAAAAAAGACAGAATTTACTAACCAACCACCAAATACGAAAATATTTATAAGGTATAGTATATAAGCAGATATTAAGTTTTAAACAGTGTGTTATTAATATTATAGTGATAGGCTACTCTTAAACCTGCGGATAAGACTGATATTACTATTTTTATTTGTATTCATTGGTTACAGTGTATGTGCAAAAACCCGTAGTCGTATGTGTGGAGCACCTGCCGAATCAACATGCTCGACTCCTGAAAGCATACCGGACACTGAAGCACTAAGTAAAGCGTATTGGAAAGCTGTTCAGCGCAGCGAAAGTCAGAAAATATACTTTATGGTTACACTTCCTCACATCTCTCAAAGAAATGGAAGTATCTGCTGCTTCCGAGTCGTTGTGGTTAGACTCAATAAAAATGAAACAATTGAAAACTTAAAGCCTCCACACGAAATGGAGTTGTCTAGTTACGAACACGTGCATAACGGTACAAATGCTGGAGCTTATGTTGCTGAAATGCTAGAGCCAAACAGGTAAGATGTGGTAAAACTTTGACACACTGATTTGTAATCTTTACGTAAGAGATCCAAAATCGAGAACACTTACTTATTTTATCAAATTTCAAGCAGTCGTAACATTATAATTGGAGATGGTTTTACCTTCACCGAAGAAAAACGGCAGTTATGTCACAAATGCTGGTCTCAGGAAGATTTCAATAGCAAAACCCCAGGAGGCTCTTACCGGCCATCAGAACAATATCCTATTTTTGAGTCAACCGAATCAAAAGGTTCAAAAAGACATAGGAAAAGGCATACTAGTTCTAATGGACAGCAACATTCGAATGTTCCACTTCTACTGCCTCAAGACGGTCCATTAGATTCCGGCAGTACATACACAGCCTTCATTGAAGCCATAGGTAACTATAAAAACGCTAGTGGGAGGCTGCTGTTAAATTTTAATTCTGATGAAGTTTTAGTTTGCAAGGGTATGTGTTCTTATTCTGATTTCAGTAATTAACGAGAAACATGAGCGAGTGAGAGCACAGAGTAGTTACTTTGACCCTTTGAGACCGGTCAGGAAGGAGTCGCCCGAGCAAATAATCCCTGGAGAGGCAGTCGTAGGTAGTCTTGTTGTTGCCCTTTTGGTGGTTTTGATGGCCCTGATGTGTGTTATGAGATGGAGAAGAAAAGAACCAGGTGATCAAGAATATGGTCTATCCCATTCCATTCAACAATGGTGCCGGCGATTGCGAGGTCAACAGCCGATCCCTAGTGAAGAACCACCAAATTTACCATCTATTGCTAAAGATGAACTAGTGGCTGCTTATCTGGAGAGACACAAGGATTCTGACTTAGGCTTTCAACAGGAGTTTGAGGTGACTTGAATCGCCATCACAAGTCCGTGATACCGGGTTTAGATGTGATGTTTGATCTGTTTTCTGAATTTTGTCTGGAGGTATAAAGATGAAATTTAATAGAAATATATGCTGCTTCTAATTTAGAAATTACCGGACCGTTTTTGCGACAGAACATCACATGCATCAGATCAACGGGAAAATAATGGAAAAAACCGGTACCCTGATATCAAGGCTTATGATCAAACAAGAGTTAAACTTTCTACTTCTGAAGGCGGATCTGATTACATCAATGCTAATACGGTGGTTGGTTACAAAGAAAGGAAGAAGTTTGTTTGCGCACAAGGGCCTATGGAATCAACAGTTGTTGACTGGTGGAGAATGATTTGGGAGCAGCATGTTCATTTCATTCTTATGTTGACAAACGTTGAAGAGTACAACAAGACAAAATGTGCTAAGTATTGGCCATCAGAAGGTTCTACAAATTATGCCGACTTTATGGTCACGCATTGTTCGGAACGGCGATACTCTGGTAAAAAGATATCATTATTGCAACAACTAAACTTTGATACACATATTTAATAAACATCTGTGTGTTGTGCTTTTATTTTATAGACTACTTAGTGAGAAATCTGAAGCTAAGTAAGATTCGCTCCGGCAATGGAAATCCAGAGGAGGGAATTAAAGAGGAGAGAGAAATCATGCAATACCATTATCTAGTTTGGAAAGACTTCATGGCCCCAGAACATCCCGTGGGGATTTTGCGATTCATCAAACGATTTAATGAAATATATGCTCCAGATAAAGGCCCTATTTTAGTTCACTGCAGTGCTGGTGTTGGACGTACTGGAACATTGGTTGCGTTAGACTCAATGCTGCAGCAACTTGCTGAAGAGGGCTGTGTTTCAATTTTTAATACAATCTGCGATCTGCGACACCAAAGAAACTATCTAGTACAGTCCTTGGTAAGCCTAACAGCTCTCATCTACTATTTCAAAAATAAACTCGTAGCTAAGAAATCAAAGTAATGAATTTATTCCTTTTAGAAACAATTCATTTTCATCTACCGTGCTCTGATGGAAATGGCCCAGTTTGGAGACACTGACGTCGCTGTTCCTGAACTCAAAAGTCACATAGAAAAACTAAAGGGCACAACTGATGGGAAAGCTATCAATCGCATGCAAGAAGAGTTTGAGGTACCTAATTGTTCAGAATGCTATGCGAGCTACACTAATATACTAATAGGACTACTCAGAAGGCAAAATGTTATGCAAGATCTGATTCTCATGACTTGATCTTGACCTGCTGTTTTCATTTGATATTAGAGAAAAATATTGTATTAACGAACAAAACGATGAATATGTCAATATTTTATTTATTCTTGATTGCTCTTTGCGTGATTTCAGAGATTAACTCAAGTCGTTGAAGACAGGAAGCCGTATACAGTAGGTATATCAGAAGAAAATAAACATCGTAACCGTCATGACAAAGTCCTTCCTTACGACCGATCTCGGGTACACCTGTCCCCAATGCCAGGGCTTAACAAAGAGATAAACACTTACATAAATGCATCTTTCATAGAGGTACTTTTTCCAACATTTTTCCATCCATCCATGCTTTCGACATACTTTATCGTGCATAGGCCAAGATGACGAAACCTATCAATTGATGATATTTTCCGGCTTTAGGGTTACGACAATACGGAACAGTTTATAATTGCTCAAGATCCATTAGATGTAACGATTGGGGACTTTTGGAGAATGATCGTAGAGCAAAACATAAGAGGAATTGTGACGTTATCTGAAACTGGGGAAGAGAAGTGTCCACGATATTGGCCAGAGAAAGATCAAGAAACAAGTCACGATTACATAAAAGTCAAATACATGCAAAGTCAGAGTTTTCCATTTTATTACCGCCGGGAGTTCACTGTTACGGACACAAAAACAGATCACTCATGTCTTGTCACTCAATTTCAATATAATGGATGGCCTGTTGGCGAAGGAGAAGTTCCTCAGATTGATCGCGGAATTGTAGAACTAATCGACACTACGTTTAAATATAAGGAAACCTTGGAAAGGAACGTTGGTCCAATGGTAGTTCATTGCAGGTTAGTTGTTAACAAACGAATTTGAGATATTTTTATTTGTCAAATTCATTGCTCCAACTTTAAACGGGTCATTTTCTTTTAGTGACGGAGCGGATAGGAGCTGCATTTTTGTCGCTTTAGCGATTTTAGCTCAACAAATGATGAATGAATCTCGAGTTGATGTTTTTAGCGTTGTTCGTAAACTTCGTTCTCAAAGACAAGGGCTGTTTAGAAATTTTGTAAGTCATATTACAACATTTTCTACAGTGTAGCAAATAGAGATACTAATACCTATATTATTATTCCAGGCACAATATGAATTTATCTACCGTGGATTGGTGACGTACGCCGAGCTGCATGTTTCAAATGGAAATGCAGGACACTGACTGTGAACAACTTTGCATGACATTTTAAAAGACTAGATAATTATAGTATTGAAAAGGCAGGTAAATCTTGACCTTGACCAGAATTTTGTTAACTTGAATTGTAGTTTTAGGATGTAACTTTAACATTATGGTTCTTCATTCTGCGAATTCAGTTCAAAAAATCTTTTGACTTTGCATGAATCAGCAGCAGGTGTGTAGGGATTCGTTCACTGGAAGCAGTGATCTCTTTCGAAATCTTTCATATAATGATGAACTACAAAATCCTTTGACTTTCAATGTTACAAATAAATCTACCAGCAGTAGTTGTCATTGCAAACAATTAGACTAATAATATTGAAATGAAACAATGATAGATTACATACTAATATTATACAAACTTTTTACTTCTTATACGATAGGCCACAATCTTACATGGTACAACAATAGTGTATTTTATACTAGATCTTTGCGGTTTTTCTTATACATACTTTGATACGCTTTTTGATGTCTGTATTTGGAAAAGTTAAACATATTTTAGAGGTCTGAAAGTAGGAAAGGTGCACTCTTTCACCATAATTTTTTTCACAATTTGTAATAATTTCATCACTTCTACTTGCTAAAATCCTAATTAATTCAAGTGAAATCAAGTGTGCCATCTTTCCCTGCTTCCTGCTTCATTTACCTGCCCGTTTTATTTCTCAATTCCATTAAGACTAAGGTAAACAATTTCTATGCATTTGTCATGAATTAGTTTAATACTGTATTAAGGTTTAGACAGAAAGACATAAAGACAGTTTGTTGTTAAATACCTACAGTTAACTAATCGATGCCAAAACTAGTGTGCACGTTTTCCAACGTCATGATTTCCTTAACTATATTATATTTGTTGTTGTCTAATCAGTAGTATTAAGTATTACGTACATTAGTAGTACAATAAAATGAAAAAAGTATCGACTGTTATAGAACAAGAAAGTAGATTTCTTTGTGGACTTAAAGATGATGCTTTGCGGACTTCCTTAAAAAAACGAACGACGATCTTTAAGATCATAAATAGAAATCCACCTTCGCTTTAAGATACCGTGAATGGTCTGAAATGTAACGATTAAATACGTTCCCCTAGATTTAATTGTTACTGTTATGTGGGGTTATTATTATAGAAGGATATATTATTTATTAACTTAAATTTTATTGTTGTACGCCTTTTTGTTATATTTTTCTTGTTTTGTTCTTATAATGTGTTAGAAATTTTTAATTATTATCTTGAAAGGTAGTTGAAACTAAAGGTCTCAATCTCTGAAACCTCTGTTCACCGAGAGAGAAATTGTGTTTCTTCTATACCTATTCCATTTGCAATATATCACATGTGCTTATCCAATATCACAGTGATCATCCTAAACTTATACTTGACTTAATTCTTAGCTTTTAGTACCGTGGGAGTTCTGTAATACTTCTTACAGATAACTGTCTTTATGCATAAACTGTGTAATTAAATATGTAATTCAGTCTGCATTCGGGTGACTTTTGAAGATAAGACAAGAGCATATGACTTGTGCAAATGTGAAGTTCAAAGCTTTGCTAATTTATTTTATGCGTAATGAAAACGGAACTAATTCTCCATTTAAGAAAAAAACCTTAAAATTGTGTCACGTACGAACATTGATTTGCAAACTTGCAATTTTCATACATTTTTCATACAATAATGTTACAACGTTTCGTCGAAGCTACCATCTTCATCTCATGAACATAGTGTTTCAAAAATGAATAAATCATAATATTCATTTAACAGTCAATATGTATCAAACATCATTATAACTTTAAAGTTTCTTTCAAAGGATTTTTTAGCACTCCAACCAAAACTTCTGATGTATAAAAATATTATTATATAACCAGTAGGGCCACTAGAAAATCTTTGAATGTCATGCACGCGTAGTGCACAAACGGGAATTCTAATCGCTAAAATTAAAAGCCCATTTAATTCTCTCATCCATCCATTATTTTCCCATTCATAGTATACAAAAACTATATTAAACCAAATTAAGAGTATTAATATTAATAACATCCTTATCACTTTTATAACTCTTAACTTAAATTGAGAGTTCACAAAAAACATCAATATCAATACCATTAACAATTTTGTCCTATTTTCCATATGCATGGTTTCTTTGAGCCTTCTTCTTCTTGTATACAAATGCAAACATGTTTGCATATGAAAATGAATAGCAAAATATAAAAAAAAACTGAAAATAAAAGGCATTTAAAAAAGAGTTAAGTGTACACATGCATAGTATGTCCTATAGATTATAGTACGTGCTGGAACTCAACTTTTTCATACGGTACAAAAGTTAATTTGACTAGTGGATTAATAAAGCATCATTCCCGATTTGAATAAATATTATCCTAGAAATGCCATAAGAAATGGTTGAAATACGAACTAAAAGAGTAAAATTCTACTAGGTACTTGGATTCTATCTATCTATATATACTAAATAAATACAGTATGTCAATAAATCGATAATTTTTTAAAGTGAATTCCTAGCCTCATGAATTACAATGGCATAGCATACATTGCAGGACTTAATATGTAGAAAATGAATTTGTCCAAGCTTAGTAGAATATAAGTTTTGAAAGTTAAAAACCTTTTATAATATTATAGAATGCATAAGAGGGAGGAAGAACTGCAACAGTAGTAGTGGTTATCATCGTCACAGCAATATTGCTAGTTTCTTAGTATTTCTATTCCGTCAACGAAGAGAACATAGTTACATAAACATAGTACATCGATACATGCTGGCAATAAGTTGGCATATTGAATATTCATAAGGCAAGAGGATAGATTTTTATAGAAACACATTGTGTATAAATAGGCTAGAATCATCATCACTATTATCGAAAAAAGTACCCCTTTTATGCATTCGGTATATAAAAATACAGACTACCTATTAATGTATCCCTCCATAGAGGATATTCTAAAGTAGTATCACTATTTACTTGTATTTACTACTGCTCCCTCCCTGCGCATCATTTCATATCCGTATGTGTATCTTATCCAAAAAAGAGAATAAGAAAAATATTCCACTATTTTTGAAGAGAAAATGAAAATAGGATGTAGTGAGGAAGTAGTAGAGAGGGTCTTAGACGCTCGTGTGTCCATCCGTATGTGTGCCCTAGTCAGTCCTAAAAGTAAGTCGTAAAGTGACTACGCTCCTTTTCGCCATGGATGGACTAGACTGACAAACCTAAAAAGTTTCAGAGCGACTCGAAAGTCGAGAAAGGCATGATATGTTTTTTAGGCATTACATATACAGAAGAGAGGATCGAAGGGAGAAAGATTTTTCTCATGAATAATTTCAATTGGAAGAAAAGAATAGTCCTAGTGTGGGAAACAGAGGCAGAAGGGATTCAGTGAGTCTTCTAGACCTAGTAAGAATCGACTGAAGTTGAAGCTGAAGAAAAGAGCTCCTTTAATAATAAGAGTTTTGTCCAGCTTTGGTTGCCTTGTCTTCCCTGGCATGGCAGAACGACGCATTCGCGAGTCAATATGGTATTTGGGGGGGAACCTGGAAGACCTTGTGTAGGGGTTTTTAATGTAATATAAAATCATCCTGACATCAAATTCGGATGACATTGAGTTGATCAAATATCGATGAAAGGTTATTTTAGAGTAGAAAAGCGGTTCGCTGATCATCCAGGGACATAAACGCTGGAGAAAAATCATACGCTTAAGCTATGCTTTAAATCCTTCCATAAGTTTTAAAGGAATTATGGGGTTTTGGTTTGAGATTAACGAACACTTAATACAAGATTGAGTAAGCGTACCAAATGGCAAAAGAGCATTTAATGTATGGCATATTTTAAGAATTACTTAAATGGTAATAATTTAAGTGGTTTTAAGATATTCTATGTAAATGAAGAGGGATTCGTACGCGTACGTATATACAACCACCGCACCGGTAGTAGTGGCTCCATGGTATGAAGAACAATACTTTTTTGTATTAAATAATCTGTGAATTTTTATCACAGTATTGATCGTAGATTTTATTTTTTAGTATGAATATCTTAATCGCCTCAAGCAGGAAGGTTTCCCTCCTTTTGGTGTAATTTTCTAAAGGTTGTTGTTATTTCATGGACATTTTGTTGTATAGCGTGTGTAGCTTGTAAATGCTCCATTGTCATTATATTATGTATCCATTCCATACCATTCGCATTCTGTTGAAATCTTTTAACAAAAATGTTTTAATTTCCTTCAATCTCCACTACTACTTATTTAGTTCACGAAGAATATGGGATGAATAGATGCATTGCAGGTTTCATAATATAAAATAGTATGATAGAGTAGCATCAGAGGATTATTCTTCTTTGAAGAAATAAACTTACCTGAAAAACTGAGTCTATGCATTATTCTTTTGAGTAGGTCTATGTTTAGCGAAAAGGTAAGTAAGTATTAAGGTGATGAAGAAGGTAAGGCGACCAAATAATGGAGTAATAATGGATATCATATTCAGAAAACGGATGATACTATGATTGTGAAGCATCTTTATGTAATATACAAACCTACAACCTACTAATAAACTAGAATGATGGAAATTTTGAGGATAAAAACGCCTAAACGTTGAGGAGCAAAAATGAAGATTTTTCATTTCTTTTTACTATCGACATGAAATTCATTTACGTTGCCACTTTTGCTTTGCCCAACAACATAATAATTTTGTAGAATTACGTATTACAATATGAACAACATAATAATAATATGATCATTCATATGTATGTTCTGATTTTGACTGTAATCCATATGCCCCACTCTGTATTCACAAAATCGACACTGGGTTTCACAATGTGGAATGTACTTAATACTGTTAAATAAGTATGCGAAATGCAATGCGATGGTAGAAATGAAAATAATATCTAAAAACTAAAAGGCAAAAGCAATGCTAAAAGTTAAGGAACAAATTCTAAACTAAAAACCATCATGATGATGATAATAATAATATGAAGATGATGATGAGAGTAGTCTATACCTCAATGAGTCTTCTTGCCAGTTTGCCAGCCATGCTCAACAAGAACATGTAAAAATTCACAAGTCATACGTGGGGTATTTTGTGTCGAAAATTTTAAAACGCTGCGGCGTGATAAAAACCATGGCATTTCAAATACGCTTGAAATGCAGTTCTATAAAGACTGAGTAAACATAAGGAACAGCTCTTGTTTATGAAATGACATACGAAGAACCAATTTATCTCTAATTGGATTCTATTGGGCATTTAAATAAGGATTTCCTACATTGTACATCATGTCGTATCTTATTTTTAGTTAACCTTATTAGTTAATAATAGTCAAGCAGTCTCCAATAGGTTTCCGGTATAATTAGGCTTTGCCATTCATTATTTCAATCACGGCGTCCGCGTCCTGTTCACCAGGTTAAAGGTATAATTAAATAGGCTTTTAGGTTACTTCAACCTGAGGGCCCAGCAGCCCAGTAGGTTTTCGATGTACTTAGGCTCTAAGGCCACACATGGCCATTCAGTTGATCGAACTCGATCTCGAACTCGAACATCTCCATCAAAAAAATAGTCGAACCGAACTCGAACTCGAACTTCTTGAAAAAAAAACTTGCCGAACCGAACTCGAACTCGAACTTCCTTTACAAAAATGCAATAGAACCGAACCCGATCTCGAACTGTTCGAGCAATTGCGAACGGTTCGAGTTCGATCATACTGCTGTAAGAGTTCCATCTTACTGTCGTTCGAGTTAGATAGGCTCGAATATGGCAGTAAAAAAGGAAAGAAGTGAAAAATATTGAAAATGATTGCGTAGATGGCAACAAAATTAGGTGTTCGAAATTTACACAAATATAACCGAACCGAACTCGAACTCGAACGCTTTTCTCAAAAAAGTTCTCCGAACCGAACTCGAACACGAACTGTTCGAGTTCGGTTCGCGTTCGATTCGATCAAATTCGAACACCCATAGTTCGATCGAACGAATTTGGCCATGTGTGTCTAAGGCTACTTCAAGCTCAGGGTCTAGCCCAACAAAGAAGTTTTTCGGTGTACTTAGGCTTTATGGTTTCTTTAACCCAGAAAGCCCACATACCAGTACGTAGGATTTCGTATTTCTACGGCCAAATCTACTATCCCATCGCATCACCATTACCCATCAGCAGCTCAGCGCAGTATAGAGAATGGACGTTTTTATGACCGAGATTCCCCTCCATAGAAGACAAAATAATAGCAATAGCAACACCAACAACAAACTATAGTGTAAACTTATTTCTGATTTCTCCAACAAATTTTGTATACCACTAAAGACATGACGACTACTACGGTACGAAGAAGGAATGAATTCGATTACAATATATTACAAATTACGATTACCTGGGCCTGCAAGTATAAGTAGAGGGTCTCTCACTCTTCATCCTTTGCTACGCTCCTCCTAATCCACTATAACTATAACTGCTCTTTCTTCCATTCCTACGAGTGCTGTTCATAAATCTGATACTCACCTTTTTAACAAAAATAGAGAAAAAAAACAATTCTCTATAAAAAATCAAGACTAATAGCGCTGGGTCTACATACAACCCATTGTCAAAGAAATGAAGTATGATAAAGTAATGGCTTTGATAGGTCCAACGTCCAAGATACTTAGAATCGACAGTTATTTGTAGTAAAAGCAAGGAATCTTTGAGTATGTTTTACAATCGATATTTTTTAGAAGATATTTTCTGCTAATAATATTGTGCATGAATGTCATGTCATCCCATTTAAAATGAGGTTCATATGTCAATTAATTTACACCTCATTTTGGCATTTTGATTGCATCCATTGCATAACTCTCGTCAGGCTCAAGAAAGATCACTGTGTATAGAAGCCAAGTGATTAAAGCCCAGCTCGGGCCTCAATTAAACAAAAAATTACCACTTGTTCTTATGAACTGTCCTTTTTACTCACTTAAAATCACTCATGTTTTTACTCTTAGAATATAAAAGGGCCGTTCTACCAATGTGGCGCAGTATTTCTCCTCGCTCTTACATAGATTAGACATTAACTAAAGTGACCTGTGACCGCTCAGGAGGTCAATTTATATTTTTAAATTGTCGAATTTTTAGTGCATCTGATTTAACGTTTGAAAAGAGTATCATACTAGGAGGTACTAAGGAGAGAAATTGTGAGGAATTGTAGATAGGCCGAATGGTAGAAGAATAGTAGTAGTGTGCCTCTCTTTTGTAAAAACGATGCAATCCTTTCCCATGTTGCTTCTGCTGGCTGGTAAGGTAGTGGTGGTTGCTTTTTACTTTGCTTCAAAAGTGCTTTAGGAAAGTACTGTTTTTAGATGATGCGATGCCACAATGCACACTGTATTTTTTGCCCCTAAAAGCGGCCGAAACTAGCAGTTTTCGCTTTTCATAAAACATATATACATCATTCGATTCAGAATTTTATTCTGATTCGAATGATGTGTAGCATGACCTTTCATGACCTTTTCGAGGGGTCACCCCCACCCGGGGGCGTGGTTTAGGTCAAACTTTTTTTTTACATTCTTTGTACTAGAGAAAGACTACATTAAAAATTTCAGCTAAAAATATGCATCACAGGTGGAGGAATAAATTTTTTTCGTAGAAATTAG
>JAQGBU010000732.1:0-20271 GCA_034698605.1 Isotoma decorata
CTCATCCTTTTTTCGCCTCGTCCTTTTTTCGCCATCCTTTTTCTTCCTGTCCTTTTTCTTCCGTCCTTCTTCTTCCGTCCTTCTTCTTCCGGTAACCGCTTTTTCAAAGCTCCAAAGTGTCCCTATATGGTACATTTAAGTGCTATCTAATTAAAACTTAATTTTTAAGGTATTAGCAATTATAAATACGCACTGACAAATATTTTTAAAACCAGGGCTGAATTTTTATTAAAATCGTACCGTTTAACTCTTTACATGAAGCAAGTATTTTCTTGCGACTTTAGACTTGACTTGAGTTATAGTAGTAGTAAAAATATCAGTGATACTTGATTCAAGCTATAAACTCTCCATTGTTTCAATACCAGTGGTAGAAGAAGCAGTAAAAGTTAAAAAAGATTGAATTTCAGATAAAAAATGTTCCACTCGATCTTCTTGTGAAGTAGAAGTGGCAGTTGTACTCTGGTCGTAGAGATCTACTCGTGGCAACCCTTTTGCGCTTTGTACAAGTGGCTAATGTTTAATGTAATATAATGCACCTTCAGAGTCTTCAAAAATCCTTGGAGAAAGGAAAAAGGGCTTCAAGCTACTTTTTACCATTTGAGGGCATCCGCAAAACAAAAAACCCATCTTATTTTTGCATCTCAAACTCCTAAAAAACACATTCTATATGCCAACATATACACATATATATTTTTATATGTCATTTTCTGTCGGCATTCCCTTTCTATTACCATTCTTACTCCAAAAGAATTATTATTATTAGCTTTATATACATTATTACATGCAAAGCCACCCAGTTTTCTTCCTTTTTTGTTTTTTATCATAATAAAATCAAAGTGTTTTCCCCATTTAACAACTTAGCGGATAAGGGAGGCCGTGGTGAGGAGTATCAAAACATTTTGGAATTCCAGCAAAGGAATAGTTATCATCATTTCTCCTCTCCTATTTTATCATGAAAATGTGGCCAAGTTGTTTGGAAAATACTTTTTTTAAACAAAACTTTTTAAATTATTGCAAGCATTCAAAAAACCAGATTTTGGGTTGGTTTATAAAGTAAGGGGACTTTTTAATAGTTTTTTACATGTAAGGAACTAACATTAATGAGATTTTAGGGTTCTTTCGGTTAAAAGTGTTGACCACTTGAAGGTAGGAGCACATGACATTTACAAAATAAAAATGGGGCATTTTGAGCCCTTAAGGGTTGTTAAAAAAACTCCAAGATTAGTTGTAAAATTTAATAGATGGATCGTAAAGTCCTTTTTCCATCCTAAATTCCTCCTACTTAACCTCAATTGTGTACAGAAAAAATAAAAGGATTTTTAAAGCTCGACAGAACAGGGTATAATGGAACCAATTTTCATCCATGGATTTATGTACACTACCTAATTTATTTTTTGCAATTTATTGCAATCACTTTCCAAGAGATTTTATCTCGATACAGATAAGTTTCAGATAAAAAGAAACTTCTTGGAAAATGTATCATCTCAATTTGTGTAGAAAAGATATAGAAAAAATATGTTATAAAATAATGGATTTAATACAAAGGAAATAAGATGAAAAGAGAAAGCGTTATGACAAGGTCTTTGTGGCTGTGGTAGACCCACTATATCTCCTACTTCCACCAACATCGGTACCGTTCATAAAAACTGAAAACTACTCTTTAAAGATTTTAAGTTGGTGACTCAATTTTTAAAAATCAAAACATTCCAAGTCCCACACTTCCCTCAGCCCCACCATATTCATTTCGTAACAATTTATGCAAATGCAAGTTAATTTTGTAACCCTATTGCAACTTTTGACGAGTTTAAAGGACTTTTGAAGACGCTTATTGATAAGTAGTTGACCTTAAAGCCGGTTGACCCTAGATCATTCCCAAGGGATCCTTAGCTGCATCCTCATCCACAACGTCATAAATGGGCCCAGAAATTCAAGAAAATAATACAAAGGCTGAACAAACACATGACTAAAACCACCCCGGTCAAATGTAAAACTGGGACAACATTTGTGAAGGGCACTTGAGGGCCTAGTAGTAGCATGAACTTGGTGTTATGTCTCTGTGGAAAGAATCCTCTTAGGATAAAAAAACAGCCCATTTCCATGAGTCAATTTCTTTTTAGCCAATCTCACTTTATATTTGGTAATCCCCCAAGTGCACTCCTCACTCACACAAGCTGGATAATCACTAATACCCTTAGAACATCACACACACTTCACATGCCACAGTGTGCAATCCCCACCCTTAATACATTAGACGAGGTCATCTCAGGGTCAGACAGGCCTAACATGCCTCCAATATCCCTTTTACTTATCCCTTCACATCAACCTTATCTCTTCCAATTTAATCAACTCAAGGGGCTTTTATTAAACTGTTCAAAATCCTTCCCATGGGGGTGGGTTTAGAAAGCGGGTTGAAAGGCCAGAGGGGAAATGTCACCACTCCCACATACAACCGAAAATCACCCTCATAATATGTTTTGTTACCCTCATCTCAGAAACCACTTCCTCTAGTCTTCTCTAAATAAATAAATCCTTTTTTTTACAAGAGAAAAAAGGGTTTATTCATTTTGTAACAGATTCCCAATTTGATAGAACCAATATTAGAACCCTTTTTGACCCTATTTGCCTTTTCCAATAGATTAACATGACATGGAAAATGTGTTGAAGGAACGTTTTTCATCTCGTATGCCATGCCATATCACATCACCAAATTCATCCTGCATGCAACTCAACTTGAAACTGAAGATGAAAAAGTTTTTATTTATTTTTTTGTTTTGTATTCAGCGTGCAAACCTTTGCAGACATTGACAAATTTATTCTGAGACGAGTGAAGAAAGCCTTCTAGAAAGTTTCATGGTCATTCAGAAGCCATGAGTTGGTTGTAAGGCAACCCCAACCACCACTCTACTACCACTACCCTCATCGACCCACACATTCAGTCAACATCAGTTTTAAACTATTTCTGAAAAAGATACTGAATTCCATTTATTTTGGAATTTTTGATTATTCCAGCAATTTTATGAAATCCATCTGAATTATACGTTATGAATCGTCCCTGTCCCTATCCCTAGAATGAATTCTTATTTGTTGCACACGCATCCAGGTTGCTTTTACTTTACTCCCTCCTTTCTGCATCTTCTTTACATAACGTAAAAAAGTAAATTGGAAAATGCAACAGGAATAAATGAGTGTATGTTAAGAGTAATGGATAACTATGGCGTGAATGCAACTTGACACGACCTTCTTTAGGTCAAGGCTTCATTTTACTTTGATGAAAAGCTAAGGGCAACCCCGTTTCATAAATAATCGTACATTGGATGATTGTACAAGGAAAAATAGACCTTATGTTTTCGTGATTTATGTAAAAAAAAATGTTCTAAGAAAAAAAATCTTTTCCTAAGAGATTAAATCTAGATCAATTTATGGACGACAGCAAGAAATATGACTTCCTAACACAACAGTGTAGTGCAAAAAACCACTGCAACACCCCCAGAAACCCCCAAGGGTGTTTTAAGTAGCCCCAAAAAAAGTGCTGCATAACTTTTCTTTTGCAGTCATCGTCATATCTCTCCAGTGTTAAGCCGATATGTTGCTTAACTTTATGAACAACCCTTAAAAAAGGAAAATAAAAAAAGTTTTAAAACTGGACTAACCTTCAGACGCATATCCATCGTAGACATAAGGAGGAACAGCCAAAACAGCTTGAAGCAAAAGGACGAGTGCTAAAACGGTGCCCAAACTTCGATTCATCTTCGATTTCTTCTTTCAAAAAATTACTCCTTTTTCTCTTAAAGATGTGAACTTTCTTCTGTCTTCCTTCTGTATCCTTTTTAAACGGGTGTGAAACCTCTTGACTTTTCCCTTTTTTACAGAACCTTTAATTTCAACCTTTTTATCCAAAAGTTAAAACTCTGACAAAAAGTAAAAGGCTAGCTTTAATTTTTTTTACTTTTGATTTCTCAACTTGACAAAAGAAGAAGAAAAGAGAGAAAAACTTTTTGCTACTGATTTCTTTGTTACTTGATGGGTTGTGCCTTGTATTACCTTGGATGGGTTTAGGACAAAACTGACTCTTATTTTACTCTTGGCTCTTCACTCTCTGGATAGATCTTTTTTGATTGGATCTGAAAACGATTCAAAAATTTGTTTATATCATATTTTGAGTACTTTTCTATCAAATAAAGGTTAAAATTTACTACTGTACTGTTCTAATTAGAACCCTGGGGCATCTAATATTTCAACCTAAAAAATGGAGGAACTTTTATTCCAGAGTAAAGGATATTCCAGGGGACATTAATATTTAAAACATCCTGTAGAGATATTCCGATGGGGGGGGGGTCTAATTCTAGCTATACTTTCTTGTTAACAAACCTGTTATTTTTTGAGCAAAAATAACTTTTTCTTCAATTAAACGTTCTACTTCTTTTGTGTTTCGTTTTTTCACCTCTTTTTTCAAGATAAATAATCATAATTAACAATTCATTTTTGTCAAGGACTCTTCATAAATTTTGTCCAATTTCAAATTACAAATTAAGTAATGTATTTTAAGGGCGGAAGGGATAGGAAGAAAATGAAAGTACATAATTTATCCCTGTCTTACAATGCTCTATTCTATTTAGAGTAAGGTACCAGTAGGAATGGCATGGGAGGCTTTTTGTTTTAAGAAAAAAAACTCAAGTTTATTTTATATTTTTTTTGTAAATTCTCATTTAAATTGAAAAGAGGCTTTTAAGTTAAATCCTGCATGTGTAGATATTTTAACTTAAGTGGAATAGAATATCTTGAGAGTTAAATTTAAAAGAAACTCTTATGCAAAGCGAAAGCTTAACTTTATTTTTTCTTAATTTCTTCTTTCATGCGTCTACTTTCCCGTCTACTTTTTATTCCTTGCTGAGACTAAGAGACAGAGGGGAAAGTACACAAGAATTCCCCGAATGAATTTATAACTACTTCAACCAAATATTACAAAAATTACTTGAGCATTAGCCATTAGCTAACAAAATATAATGTTCACAAATAAAGGCATTCAAATTTAAATGCTAAAGAGACTTCATCAAGCTTCTTCTCCTAGAGCCTGGAAGTGAGGTTTTGTTGTGGAAAAATTCCCTTGGAGGGTAAAACTCCCTCAGGAATCTTTTTGAAAACTTCCAGTCTGTTCCAGAAACATTCAAAAAATGACACTTTTTTTCAAAAGTTTCTGAATAAACCTTTAAGCACAGAAAAGAAAGAAATTAGAGTGAAAGTCTTGAAGAGATAGAGAGAGAGGGAATGAAAGAAAAAGATAAAAAAGAATGTAGGTGAAATTAGCCATGAAAACCAAGTAGGGTCGGCAAAAGGGATTTGGATTTAAGGATTTGCATAGACACACATTGTCTGCCACTACCACCCATCCCTACGTCTACTACTACTACATCTCATGAGATCTCTTCACCCTTAACCTTAAGTCCTTTCCATTCACCCAACTCAAACTTTTCATTTAAAACAAACTCAACTATTTTAAAAATGTTATCACATTCTTTAATCTTTAACTAACATTTTTCTACTATTTCAATTTTCAGCTCATTTAAAATACTTTCCTTTTTTGTTTTTTAAGAAAAATATCAGACAATGAAGAAGGGATGTTGCACAAAAATGCAATTTTTAGAATTTTATCCCCTGGTACGTTATGCTGCAAACTGGGTTTTTTTCAATACATTCCCAACTATTTGAGCTCCTTTGCAATTTATTTAATAAAAAAAGAATGTGTGGTTCATTTTTGTTCTTTCCATTCCTTAGAATTGTATTATGCTGTGTTTTTACTAATTAAAAAATAAGGTTTTAAATTTTAAAACAATTTATAATTATTTTTGGACAAGGAGATTTAATTATAAGCGTTTTTAGATTTCCATATGGAAAGTCTATCGAGCATGACAAAACTATTTGGACTCTTTATCTCCTAACACTTCAATTTCTCATTCCTTTCTCTTTTTTCTTACTTAATTAAGTCTCTTCCACAATTCCACATCTATATCATATAAGTTTTGGTCTTAGCTTGATTGAAAAAATTACTACCAAATTGAAATCTATGGAATTTTTTTCATTCAAGTGAGAAAGAGTGTCAAGTCTAATCAGTTTTTGTCACATCAGGGAATTGAAAAATGTAGAAATTTCAGTAAAGACAAAGCAAACTAACCTAAATATAATATAATTATTTTAGCAAATGTATTCTTTGAAACATTTCTCCACTTTAACTTTCCCTTTTCCTTGTAATTTTCCTATGTTCAAGTTTTTACATTAAAATCCACTCATTCCAATTCTATCCTATTTCTATCAATTTAAAAGAAAACTAAACAAATTCCAATTAATATAAAACAAGAAGCAAAAACGCTTGAATAAAGTCCAGAGAATAATTTATACTTGATAAATCATCGACATCAAATCTAACCTAACATTAAAGATATTCCCTAATGTGTCTAGGACGAGGGCAACTTGAGAAATGTCTCAAAGCACCCTTTCTCAATATCCCAATATTAACTCTCTCGTCTCAAGCCTCTTAATTTTTTTAACAAATCCCAAAAGTAAATAAAACCCATCAGAGTTCCTAAAAATAGTCGAACGACCCCTTAAGTCTCAATCCCTAAAATCCCTCTGTCCCTAATTACATTAAAGTTAAATATAAAATTGTCTCAAGTATCGTCTCAAGTCTCAACCTCCCTACTTACTCTATAAACTCCCCCAAACCCTAAAATCCTACCTTTCTTCAGGTACTTATCATTTTTCCAACTAAAAAATTAACAAAATCCACAAATAAAGAAGTTGATTACTTACCTTTTAAAACCGCTCTTGTATCAAGTCTCTCTTGTTAATGGAAAAAGCAGCCGTTGTTATCGAAAGTCGCCAAGTGTGTTTGTATTTGTTGTAGATCTCTCGGCTTTTTCTCTTATCTCGGGTTCAATTGAGACTAAGTGGTGTTGTTCCCTTTTCTAGTGGATCTTCTTCTAGGAGTTGATGAGATTTTTGAGATTTTTCAAGATTGATTCATACACTTGGGTTTCTATTAGTTTTATAGATTTTTGGTGATGAGGCGAATAGAGATTGATGAAGAAAATGCTTTCTCTTTGAAGAGTGAAAGTAAGGAAGGTTCTTCCAGAGTTGTGTATTGAAGGAAAGCTGAGATGACACTAGAGCCAAGTGCACCGTCCAAGCTACTCTTTATACTGTTTTCAGAGACCACCACCACCACCACCACCACTGATAACCCACCTATAAGCAATACTCTCTCTTCTTGTCCTATCTACTCCTTATGGACTTTTCCTAAGCACCCTAAAAGGACAGGACACGTAAGCTACTACTGCTACAAAGAAATAATATTATTTCCAATGTTTTGAAATATACTTTGGCTACCTATCTATCTTGTGATTAAAGCGATTCTGATTTGGCAATATCCAGGAGAGGTTTCTCTTTGTTTCTATCGGTTAGTCAGTATGGACAAACTGTGACTGAGAGACTTGAACCTCATGTTCACCCTTTTAAAGACTCAACACAAAAGGAGAAAGCTTGGATATGGGAGAAATCCTCTTCACAAACTTTGTCCTAGAGAAGCCTTAGAAATAAGGGCTTTTGGGAAGTTTCTCAGGTGAAGAGGAAGGGTTAAGGGGCACTTGAGAAGGGGACTAAAAGAGAAGGAATCGCTCCTAAGACAAAGTTTAAGGCTTCAAAGTTAAGCCTTCTGGTGTAAAAGCATCCCTTAGGGTGTGTAACAAGGGTGAAAGGTGGTAACAATTTGAAAACAATATCATCTCGGCTCTCAGGTTTTTTCAACAGGGTTAAATGACATAAAATCCTAGGGTTTTATCCCACCTGATTTATGAATGGGCTTTGAAAAGCAAATGAAACGGGATTTAACAAAGAAATGTGAAATTGGATGGGGAAAGTGTTTGCCCTGAAACACACTGGTTCTACTATTCCATATGGTGCTTTCTAGTTTCTTTTCTATCTCCTCTGCCTCGCCTATCTCCTGCCTTCTCTCAACAAAGCCTTCCTTAACAAATTAAACTTGGGCGAACAAAAGTAACTAAAATTAGTATGGTAAACAGATAACTTCATTTTTAATAAGTATTCAAGGTTTTATTTTTCAAGTGTGCCTTACACTTCATATACATGTAATTCAGGGTACATAACGCTGTACATTCTGAAACACACTTGAGAAAGTGGTGATAAATTAATATGAAGATTTACTTTTAATTTTTTATTAATGAAGATAAACAGAAGAAGGGTAGTTTAACTTTCAAAAGAAGCAAGTGCATTTGGTTCTCAGGAATTTATCGAAAGGTACAAGAACTAAAAAAAAACGTTAATGATATTTCTTGTTACTCAGGAACTGTCCCATCAGGAAATGTCCTTTTATCATTAATATCCTGTTGTTCATTACAATTGAGTTAAATTAAGAGGCATCCTTTTAAAATTTTCTTTCACGACTAGAATAAGATTTTAACAAAGACTTGAGATGCTATTAACGACAGTCAGTGGGGGTTTGGTTAAGGCTACATCTTATAAAAGATTCGTCATCACCCCGAATCCTGCCCCAGTGGCTGAAAAGTATCAAAACGCCCCAAAATAGTATCACAATTCCTTGTGAATGGTTTCCAAATAAGTGAATCGAATCTCAATTTACCTCACATTACTTCTCAAGGACTCCTAACGAAACATAGGTAAGTATATGAGGAAATGTTGTTTGTTTCTAGTGTCACCCTCACCGCTCCTACTCTTCCCATTATTTTTCTCCTCTGTCATCCCTTTTTGTAAAAGGGTCATCTAGGTCATGTCACATAACAAAACTGTTCGAAATGACATGAACCTTAGTCCCTAGCTTGAATACTAATAATTTACAAGTTGAAACCAGTCTTTTATAGAAGATGGTCTTCAAAAGGAATAAAATGAGATGAGACAATCTCTTTCCACTTGTATATTATTTTGTTTTATGTCTTGTTTAGTTTGGTTCCCGTTTAGGTTTTCTACAGATTTTTTTAAGCATTTTTATTCCAAATTTTGTTTTGTTTCGGGTTTAAAAAAACTGTTTTTATCATAATAGTGTGTAGAGTGAGGATGTACTTTTTCCAATTCTTCCTTGTTTCATATTTTTACCTGTTTTTCCCATCTCTCCCTTTTCTAATGATATGATTTGGATAAACTTACTACTTTTTATACCTACGGGTAGTATCTTTTACCTGATCCTGTGTTGTCGGAAATGTTTTTCCTATTCTTCCTGACCCAGTAGTTCTTTTTATTCTCATTTTTCCTTGCTTATTCCCATTCTGAATGAAACAAAGCTTTTTCGAATCCTATTTTGCATACCTAATTGCATCCTTATAACATCATCCTTTATCCATATATTTCTGTGTACGTCTTAAATTTCCACAAATATTGAGCCCTTTTTATACAAAATGTGTCCTAAAGTTATCTCTTTAGTTAAGTTTCTTCAATCTTATATCAATTCAATGAGAAAGGTGTCCGTTTTCTTTCTTTTTATAAATGCGTATCTTTTTTTATTTTTAACTGTTCTAAATAATTAGTTGGGATAGTTTGAATGTTTCTTATTCCTGTGCAGACACGTCCTATGCCCTTTCTATTTTTTATACGATCCAAGGATCATTCTTTATTTATTTTCATCTGGATTTTCCATATGAATTGAATTGTAAAAAAAGAGAAGAGAAAGAAGCAAGCTGTAGCTCTGTGGCTGAATGCACATCCAATGTTAGTTTAAGTTAAGCTCATCATCTAGTCTTATCGATCCATGCGGACAAAGGATGCTCTTACCACTCTACCGACTACAACTTCAACCATCATTCATAAATAACGTTCATCAAAAAATGAAAATAGTCAGAGTTTCTTCCTTCCGCCCTTGGGTAGCCCTCAGCCTTTAAAGTATATAAATATCTCAATGAGGAAAGCGACAAAACTAAAGATTCATGGCTTGCAGCCTGCTTTAAGCATTGAGAGGTCACAATGTCACCTTGTTTCTTTCTTTGAACTGGAGTAAAAGAGTCTCCTAGGAACTCTCCCATTTATTTCATAACTTGCTCAGGTTTCAAAAATAATCATAAACAGTAATAAATTTATTCAAAAATTAAAGCCATGTAAATTGCAATTTTTTATGCGTACGTTACTTAAGTATACTTACGTTACTTAAGTATCCATTTAATAATAGAGGATGATACTTATACGCTACAAATTAGGTTTCTCATCGAAACTCGCAATATAATGGCATGTGGTTTTTGTCTAGAGTTGGTCTTTAACTAAATTAACTTTGAATTAACTAACCCTCCTCTCTTTAAACTACACATAAAAACTGATTTAAATATTTAAATTTGATTTGTCAAAAGGAAAGAGTAACTTTTCTTGAAATTAAAATTGTTTTCGTCATAATTACGCAATCTGGGAATAATTATAAAAAATTGTTAAGTCTTACCTAAGTCAAAGCTTCTGGGTTACACTTACAGCCCGATCATTCCCAAGATTTTGAGGACCCAACAGAATGTATACCCAGGGCTTAGATATTCCATAGCCACGTTAATCAAAATTTAGTAACAAAGCAAATTTACACCAACTTTCTTAGCTCAGCTAGGAAAAACGCAAGCGGTCAAAAATTACACAGTTTAAATCTACTAAAACAGAGATGGTTTGAATTCAGTGGCTCCAGTCCTTCGTTATTCATCCCCTCGGGTCTCACATTTTTTTATAACTCCATTCTTGTTCCATTTGGCGTGGAGTTCTCTAAACTCATCATAGGTCACTGTCATAACTTCCCAAAATGCTAGAATTACAAAGTTTAGCCCAGTCATCAATGAATTAACATGATTTCTGAACAAAGTTTGATGATGATAGTGATAGATAGGAAGGACCTAGAGTTGGATTAAGCTTTCAGTTTTGGGACACATAGAGGCCTTTGTGTTGCCCGTGTGTCTCCCTCATTATCATAAAATATTGTCCCATATGCTCTCACATATCTCTCTTCTCTATCTATTGCTCTTTTTTTATTAATCTAAAACTGAATTGTTAGGATCAATTGAGATGAGACGTCACGAGTCATTATCATCCCTATCTTTCCTTTTCCCAAAAATCACATACAAAACCCAATTAACTATTTTCTCTCTGTTTATTGGACAAGGCTTGTTCACAAATTCCCTACACGTTGCTTTTATTATCAGTTATAAATAAATGCTTCAGGAAAAGTCTATATTATGCCCGGCCAGATTTGTCACTTGAAGGTTAATGATCTTTTGACCTTTAAACTATGTGCTGAAAGTCATCCTCAAACCACAGCTGCAAAGATTAAAATTCATCAAAGAATCTTCAAAAACATTATTATCTGAAAAACATTAGAATCTGAAGTGAGGTCTGATAGGAGCCAGAATTATATTCAACCATCATTAAGCTATAATTCAGTGTGTTAAAAAAGAAAAGGAAGAAAAAAGTTTTAAATAAATTAGCGTGTTTCACTCAATCTAATGAAAAAAGGTAGAGATAATCGAAGGGACGGAAAATGGAAAAAAGGCTGATTGAATAGATGTTGGCGATCTAATTGGAATGATGAGATTCTCATGTACATTTTTGGCACATCACCACACTACTACTAACAATACTCCCACACCTGCTATTTCTCTCTCGTACCTGTTGAACGCTTCTTCTCCCTCAGAGAATTCCATTCTATTTCCCTTTACCTCTATCAACTTTTTTACAAAATAATAATAATAATAATAATAATGGCTTTATTGTCTGAAGGTTTACAGATAGGAATCTTCCTTACTGATTTCCACCCAACGACTACAAAATAAATCTACTTTCTCCAATTAAAGCCTTTCCATTCTACTCATGATTTAAATGTGACTCATCTCCAACAAACTTTATTCCTCATTTCATTACAGTAACAACAAGTTAATGAGCAAAGGTACAACATTACAAAGATGAGTGTCCTCATTATAGTAACGTAAATAGTAAACAAAACAAGTCTTTCTGAAATAACAATCTCCCTTTTGAAAATATAATACTTGACGTAATTTGTTTCACAAACCACCTCTAGTATTATTTAAGTTCTGTAAGAAAACTAGGTATTATAATTCTTAAATATTGTAAACACTCTATAATATATATATAGTTTGGTGCAAAGTTATAAGGCTTTCGGGAAATGCGTTCAATTTCTGTTTGAGCTTAGAGGTAGTTGATATTTATCAATTGATTTGATTAACATATCATCATCAGAGTCACTACCCATCAGAACTTGACTCTCAAGGAAAGGTGGTGGAGGGATTTTAATACGGTTATCACGTATCCTATAAGGAGCTAATTCGATATCTTCAGAAGAATCTAAGACTCCGAACCGGGTAGCAAAGAAATTAATGCTATCAATGTTTTTTTGAACCCTAAAAATTAACAAAAAAATTATAAATATTTTCAATACCAGTGACATTGAATGATTATTTAAAATTACAAAATTTCCGATTCTTTATAAATGATGTTAACAACTTACAATTCTGAAATGTTCTTTTCCACGATGTTTATTGCCGTTTTGAGTGCATTGATATGAGGGTCTACTTCTGATAAATCTAATTTGAACTGTCTGCCATTAAATTCCAACACGACTTTTGCCCATTCAAGGTAGAATTCAAGTCGACGACTTTTTAGTAATTGGTCTGACAGGAATATCAGCAAGAGTTTGGCATACTTCAAAGGCATCCGTCCTACTATTCCTCGAACTGAAGTAAAAAAAAAAATAAATCATGAGTAAAAGAGTTAAAACAATGATAATGGATTACATGTTGCGCTAAAAAATAATTTATGAGCCACCCATTTCCAATAATAACTTACTAAATACAGGTTTAATAGCCTCAACAGCTAATTTGATGTACGGGAGTTCATTTAGTTGCAGTGCATATGCCAGGGCGAGATCAAACTCCTTACTTTCCAACTTCTTTTTAATAGTTTCAGGTTTGATCATTTCAGTTGCGTCAATAGGATCGAAAAGTTCTGATTGCTCAGAAGAGTAGATTAACAATCCTTCAGGTGTGGATGCACCAAATGTCTTCCCATTAGAACCGAAACGAATACACGTTACTCTAATCTCATCAGTAAAAGTTCTAGATGCCATATCACCCTTTCGGACACCAGGTAAAGCTAAATTATCCGAAGTTTCACGATCTTCTATGGATTGCTTCACACCAAAATCAGTCATGTTTCGGCGATTTACAAATGCCTGAAAATACAAAAAAATGTCATATCATCCGAACTTTGAAGAAAATTCTGCTCTTGATTTAGTAATGAGAATTCCTTCTATTTTTAAGTTATCTCTTTACCTGCACACCAGCGTAAGATTGGTTCTTCGTAACAGAGAATGTTTCAATTAAATGTTGTTCCATTACATTATACATGCACAAGGTTTTGGCTGGACCAGCAGCCAAAAGCAATCGGCCATCAGGAGAGAAAGCTAGAGTTCGGAATTGCCTGTAACAAAGAAAAAGTATATACAATAAAGGTAAAAATTCGTTTAGCAAGGTAAAAGAAAGGACTAATTTTAATTCAATTATATCCATCATACTTTGACTGCTGGGATTTGCTAGCCGTTATCATGTCACTTGGGGAGCGACCAGGTGCTAAATGTAAGCGCCCATTAATTGAACCCTTTTCTTGGCCACTACTGTTGAAGAAACTGAGATTTCCGTCCAGAGTACCGACAGCAAATTGTTGCCCATTAGGTGCATAGGCGACACAAGTCCCTAAAGAAGAAAAAGAACACAATATTTACACTTTTAGAATTCCAAATGAAGAAGTCAGTCAAAATTCTCTAATGCCAAGAGAAAGGATTATTTTAGGGTCCATTCATTAACGGTGTGCTTCAATTTTTTTTTAATTGTTGGGGGATATGACCCAAATCTTCACTGCCTTTAAGAACATTTAAGGGAGGTGGGTGTTTTCAGACACTTTACTACGGATCTGCTCCCAAATGGTAACAGGCCCTTCGCCTACCAAACTGCCACAGTATGAACCCTTCGCCTACAAAACTGCCACAATATGAACCCTTCGCCTACCAAACTGCTACAATATGAACCCTTTGCCTACCAAACTGCTACAATATGAACCCGTCGCCTACCAAACTGCTACAATATGAACCCGTCGCCTACCAAACTGCTACAATATGAACCCGTCGCCTACCAAATTGCCACAATATGAATCCTTCGCATACTACCAAACTGCTACAATATGAACTCTTCGCATACCAAACTGCTACAATATGAACCCTTAAGTATTGTCACGCTTGGTCTCTTACATTTCCTGTACCCTATTACATTCTCCAATCTCAATATCAGTTCAAAGCCTCATCAAAAGTTTCCAGCAGATCTAAATAAGCTGTCATCCAACCCTACGTGACTTGTGAACAGATCATAATCTTATGGGGAGAGTTACGCTACGGTGCGTAAACTACTTAAGTTTTCCAAAGCACACAAAGAGAGATAACTTTTTCTGATGGAAATAATACGTCTTCTTATTTTTTCCGTAATAGGGTTTGTGTATACGTGTGTATTTGTGTGCGTGTGAGTATTACTAACCAACAAATCATGTTGCCTACCTTAGAGCCCAAGGGACACCTCTACTCTAAACTAATTTTAAACAGAAATCGAACTTTTATCCATGTACTAGTTACTAGTTGCTCTAATAGCTATAAGCATCTTATAAAAATAAGGCAACAATAATGGCAAGAAAGGCACTTAACTTGTTTGCTTTTCTGTTTCTGTGTCAGAAAATAATAAGAACAAAATAACAAGAGGAAGTGAACTTGACTGGAATTTTTAAGATGTTTACAGTGTAGGAGGTGAGGATGGTTTCTCTATCAGAGCAAAACAGAATAGCAAGGAAGATTTATCTCTCTGTATGAAACAGGAAGTGGGAGTAGAAAGAGCTTGGACTTGGAGTACACTTAAAGGGGCAGGTTGACACTAGACGCCCTTACCCGGAAGGGTAAATGGGTGCAGTGTCAACCATCAACGAGGGACATCATCTTCCCTTCTACCCCGTACGAGTCTCTCCGCACCCTCTCAAGCACTGCCAACCCCCTCGGTTGGAGCAGAATCACTAATCCCTTAAGGAAATCTCGGGTTCGTTATTATTTAGTTAATTGACTTAGTTTACGGAATACTTAATTAGTCTCGCATTTCGCTTAGTATATTATGCAACGGTTGGAAGCAAATTCTGACAATTTGTAGCTCGAAAAAAGTATTTAAAATTTGGGAATGGAAACGGCATAGGACAAAAAAAAGTTTTTTCATTGAAATCGAAGAATATTTTGACTAGACCCTTCATGTAACTCAAGTAGCAAAATTATCGTTGCAGGTTCATTCGTCTATTATTTTTACGTACAAATATCATAAAAAATCTCAACTAACCTTCAGTATTCAAGGGAATTCTTTCCCTATCACCACTTTTAGAGAAGACATCCCACATCCGTAGAGTTCTGTCTAAACTTACAGACACAAAGGACGAGCTTTCATTAACAGGAGAGAAAGCCATGGCAGTCACCTGGGCTTCATGTCCTTCAAGTGTCTAGTGAAAAAAAATAAAATTAGTTCATTTGCATGTATTAGGAGAAAGCTCATCCTTAACATCTTAAGGGATGTTAGGTCCTCTAAGGCTGCACTAGTGACCATAATTTGTTTGGAGCTTTGTTTTTTCATTTGGCGAAATTTAAGATTAGATAGGAAATTAGCTTCTTTACTTCATCTCAATTAAATCAATCAATTTTACAAATAAGTATCCAACAAATTTACAAGGCTTGTGGTTTGTGGATAGCCCCTTAACGTTCACTGAAGTAGCTTATTGTCACTCCATTTATCTTTCAACAAGTATAAGTAATAGTAAGACAAACCTGCAATAACTTTCCAGTCTCCAATGACCACAAATAAATGTTGAAATCATTTGCTGCTGCAACAACCATCGTGCTGAGGGAGTCTACTGCGAGGCAATCGAACTGAGTCGGATGTGGAGTAACGAGAGTTCTGTAATTTCGATGTCTGTAACCAAGCCAGCCAACAGGTATGTTATTTAACCAATAATGGGAAAAAGTTTTAAATAAACATTGCATTCCCTAAAAGTTCGGCCATCAGGAGCGCTTATTAAACGCTTATTTAAAAAAAATCATACCTAGCCACATCAAAAGCTCGGACAGTTCCGTCCAATGAAGAAGAGACTACAGAATTCTTTTTCGTAAATGACACATCCGTAATAGATCCCGTATGCTCTGTGTATGTCTTTATACACTGCCCACTTCGGAGGTCCCAAAGCTTCAACTGAAATTAGCAACAAATTGAGAAGATCCATACTCAAGTGTACAACATATATTAATTACAAAAGAATCTCTGTTGATTAACTATGAGTGAACTAACCTTAGAGTCAACTCCCCCTGTCACTACGGCGGTGCACTCGTCATTAAAGTCAAAACAATCTATGATGTCGTAATGTCCTTGTTGTTTAAGGACTTGGTGCTCGCTCTCCCAATTCCAAACAAAAAGTTCTCCTTTTTCACCCATTCCAAACGCAATTAGTTCAGCTTTGCTATCAATCTTTAACGTATTACATGGACTCTCCAGGTTAACTCTATATTTAAAGTAAGTAAAAATGATTAAAGTAAGTAGGCTAGAAACAAATCCCTTAAAAAGCCCTTATCAGCTATTCGTCCATTAACCACTTGTAAGTAGTTATTTTGATAACGCTACGTCTCATCTGGTAAACCTAAAAGTAGATTAGACGCAATTATTGGACGCTTAGTTAGCTGTGTAGGATTGTAGGATTAACCTTATAAAAGCCATGTCCTTCAAAGTTACACCCTTAACCTGCCCACTGCATCCACTGCTTTCATTTAAATCACAAACTCAATCTAAAGTAAGTTCTTCTAAATCAGTAATAGCTACTAACTTATTCCACGAAGACTACTACACAACATGGACTACGTAATACTTACGTAAAAGTCTTGATAGCTAGAAAATCGGGCATTTTGACGAGTACAAAAGTCAGTTCAAATGCACAAACAAGAAGGGATTCAGCTTTGCAATAATCCACGCTTGTTATTGGTGGACGTCTTCCTGTGAATATATCTGGTAAGTCACTGAAATGAAGATCATCTCCTTTCCTGCGATAACTTATATTTTTTTTCTTGCCATAAGTTATCAGTTCTGTTCGTGCATTAGGGTCCCCCATTCTTGGCCCTGGATCATAAACAGACACACATTAAAAAATGGTAAGTTTTTTTCATTTACATGTAATGTTATAATAAACCACTATTATGAAGGAAATGTAGGTCTCGGTGCCAGGGCAGTACGAGGCGTCTACATAATAAGTTAAAAATCCCCCTGGTATCGAGACTTACGGTAAACCCTGTATCGGGTGCCCGCCGGACCCTTGGCAGAGGGTCCGTGGTACCGTCGTACTGTGGTACCATAACCCCAAAGGGTCAGTAAAAATATTTTTTTAGTCGCGGAAAAAGTAAAAAAATCAATTTTTTAAAAAGTTCTCAATTTTTGGGTTACCGGAAGAAGAAGGACGGAAGAAAAAGGATAGGAAGAAAAAGGATGGCCAAAAAAGGACGGGGAAAAAAAAGGATATTACAAAAGAAGGACCAGGAAGAAAAAGGACGAGCATGAAAAAATGCAATACTACACTCCTTATCATTGCACAGTGTAAAAATTTTTTTCTGACGTCTTCTACGTCTTCTTTTCACACAAGCTGTGCCAAAATTTTGTGCAAAAAGTATTGTAAAATCATAAAAGGGGTTGTATTGCATTTTTTCATGCTCGTCCTTTTTCTTCCTGGTCCTTCTTTTGTAATGTCCTTTTTCTTCCTCGTCCTTTTTTTGCTATCCTTTTTCTTCCGTCCTCTTTCTTCCTGTCCTTTTTCTTCCGGGAATCCAATTTTTGTACTCAAAAGTTTCTATCAAAATTGACCTTACAAACTGTTACAAAAAGGTTTGAAGTTACTTGGTCACCATATCACTCAATTGTAGTCCCATAAGCTGTGAGTATTATATTAGTATGGGAATGATGACTAAGCACCTTAAAACCTTTTGTAACAATAAGTCCTTAGGAGTTACTGTTGGTGGCAAGCCTATTTCTTACAATGACCGTGGAGTTTTCTCCCAATTTTTTTTTTAAGTCCAGAATAGGTATCGTCCTGATGACCCCCCTATTTTACCACTGAACTTTGTAGTACTCTCAACGGGGAACAACTTTGCCCTCTTTCATTTTTTCTCTGCGAGGTCAAATTGGGTCACAGGGGTCATGGAAAGGGGCATAGTCAGGAAAATCTCCTCTTTGACCTTGCTTTGTGACCACCCTACGTGCCCTGGACACTCGTCCCCCACACCTTTCTTCCCCTCCACCTTATGTCCCAGCCCAGCCGTATATGGAAGTCGGTCACTACCAAAGAAATAGATGGTCCATGTTTCGGCATCGAATAAACATCGACATTTCTAAATGATCGACATTTTTTTGTGATCGAAAAACCAAAACATCGACATTTCTAAATGGTCGACAAACACGAATATCGAAATTTTTAGTTATTGACCAACAGGTACATCGACACTTTCTAATTGATCAACAAACATGAATGTCGGTATGATGAATTTTTAATAATTGACAAACATAAAAATCGACATTTTCTAATGATCAAGAAGAGATAAATCGACACATTTGTGGAATTTGAAGAATTTGACTCGATTGCTCAGACTTTTGCCACAATGTGATTTTCAGTCACAATTGGTTTGCCTTCTGTGTCTCGTTTTAAAAAACCTGGACAACTAGAATTGATGCACTTCCAATAGTCCCCGCAAACGACTGGAACATTAAAAATGTCGATATTCGTGTTTGTTGATCATTTGGAAATGTCGATGTTTTGGTTTGTCGATCATTAAAAATGTCGATATTCATGTTTTTCGATATTTATAAATGTCGATGTTGAATTCCCATGTCGAGACAGGACATCGACTGGGGACGTAAGGTGAGGGATGTAATTCCCTAGAGCCGATGTATGCATAGGGAATAGTGACTAAAATAAGCAGGGTGTGCGACCAAGGTTTTAATTTAAAAAAAATTTAATGTTACGTTTCCTTGAGGTCAGTGACCTTCCGAAAATCGTAATGCCGACGGAGCCGAAGGCTCCGGCGGCGGCTTTGGTTGACCCTAAAAAATTTGGGTTTTCAGACCCTTGGCACTGAGGGGTCATTTTCATGTATGATGTAGGTAAGTACAATCAAGATACGAAAAATAAAATGAAATCATACGTTTCGCAGGAACGTTATCATCATTAACTTGCTTCTCCTCCTCTACAATAAAACAATCTGGAGTTTTGTCACATTCCCAAATTCTTATTGTCCCGTTCCTGCAATCACAAACAAGAACATGTTTTTATCTCTTCCCCTTGAAAATGAAGGGGTGAATACCCTCTGGCAAGATTAATTACTTGTCCACTTACTGATCAACAACAAAGAAGTCGTAACAGCTTAAGAAAAAGGATCTGATGCTTGGGTGCAGATACAGATTAGTAGTGCCGGATAGCTTCGCTCCACTGAAGTTCTCGAACTTAAGCATAGGGTAAACCTCGATGAGTCCATTCTTTGTGGTGATGACCAACAGTCGTGAATCTTCCGACCATGTCAGATCTTCAACCTCTACTAAATTTGGTACGGTCCTATGTTTATCAAATGGGTTGGCAATAGGTTTAATCCCAGGTACGGCGTAAACGATTACAACATTGCTTTTTGAGTTATGAACAGCCAACATAGATCCATCTGGAGAGAACCTAATTACTTTTATGGAGCCACCAGGCTTCAAAATATTTAAAATGCCACCACTTCGCAAACTGACTACGTAAACTTCACCAACTGCAAACAGAAAAGACAAAAAATTCCCATTAGAGGTGATAATTTTGTTTTAAGCTTTATTGGCTGATCAAGATGAGATTATTGGGCGCTTGGGAACATAGGAATTTATCGTCGAATAAATGGTGTGGTTCACTATGTTATGTCTCATCTCATCATCTCATGTCACACCACCCTTAAGACTTGTTACCGGTGGTAGAGATAAGTTAGACTACCGTAAAACGTGATTTAGACCCCCCCCCCGGTTTAGAGCCCCCTCCTAAATAACTCCCCAGGTCTAGCGACTGCTTTGAAAAAATAACTTCCCCCCGGAATATAGCCCCATCCAAAAAATATAGTAAATTCATGTTAAATAATGGAAACAGAAAATAAAGACACCA
>JAQGBU010000733.1:0-20258 GCA_034698605.1 Isotoma decorata
GTGTCTAGTTCTTACTCTCTACTCTTGTACATAATTCCCTATATTTAAGTTCTCATTTATTTTGTATTATTAAATTCCTGATTTAATAAATTAAGATTAACCAGTAATCTTACAGTTATTATAATTTTTTAAAGAATATCAGTTTTAAAGAATAAATAAAATTTACAGAAACTGTCAATTTAATTGATTTTCTCTCATTGAGATACACCATATTTTGCATATATGTCCTTAAACAGATGAAAAAAGTTATATAGACTTTTTGTTGACATATAGTCCATTTATATGACCCATAGTTGAAAAACCCCCAAAAAACCTGCGTAGTTGGGTTTTTTACTGAAAAACCCCGGGTTTGTTGTACCCTGGTTATTGATCAGTTAAAAAACCGGGAGAGTCAGAATACATTATAGTGTCGTAATACATTTGAGTGAAGTTGGCCCTGGATTTTCCAGCCCTGAATTTTTGGCCCTGCACCAGGCCCAACCACACTAAAACCCAAAAATGCGCAATGCAGATGCAATGCACCAAATTTAGTAATCGGGTTAAAAACCGCTGTAAAAGAGTTTAAAAAAATAAAAATTAGTTAACGACCTAGTAGTCACCATTTACGGGATCTGGACCCTCAATAGCTTCGCAATGCCATTAAGGAACCTGGAAAAAAATTCCAAAGTTGGACTAGCCCTAAAAATTTTTGAAAACTTCAAACACGCCTATTTCTGTTTTTGTGACCTACAGGTAAAAATAAAAATTAGTTTTAGCTTAATTAGTCATCATTTATGGGACCTAGATCCTCAAAAGCTTCGCAATGCCCTTAAAGGCTCTGGAACAAATTCCAAAGTTGGACTAGCCCTGGAAATTTTTGGACATTTCAAACAAGCTTATTTCTGTTTTTGTCATCTACAGATGTAAAAAAATTAGTTTTAGTTTAATTAGTCGTCATTTAAGGGATCTTCATCCTCAAGAGCTTCACAATGCCCTTAAAGGTCCTGGAAAAAAACTCCCAGTTGGACTAGCCTTGGAAATTATTGGACATTTCAAACAAGCCTATTTCGATTTTCGTCACCTAGAGGTGTAAGTAAAAATTAGTTGTAGCTTAATTAGTAATCATTTAACGGATCTTGATCCTCAACAGCTTCGCAATGCCCTTGAGGGCCCTGAAAAAATTCCAAAGTTAGCGCAGCCCTGGAAATTTTCGGAAAGCCTATTTCTGTTTTTGTCATCTACAGATGTAAAAAAAATAGTTTTAGCTTAATTAGTCATCACTTAAGGGATCCAGATCCTCAATATCTCCTATTCAACGGATGAAAAGTAAGTATGATAAATATTGAATATAAAAAGTAAGATTATTTGTAAAACTGGTAGCTTTCCAGCTATGAAAAGAAGGCGAAGATTACACACCATATTAGATGGAATAACTCGTAAGGAATTTAGTCAACTAGACGTCTCCGATCATTTTATCTTGAAGCCTCTGGACGTCAAAATCGGAAACACTGAAGATTTTCGTTTATGTATCAACCAAGCATGCCCGTTAATAGGTAATCAACATAACCTCAATCAATCAATAATCGAACAATTATCTCCTAACAAATTCATGGTACTTAATCCAACCTCCGATATTACTATACTATGCAACAATGAACAGCCAAAAACTATTCCCCGTGCTACGTCAATTGGCCATATATCCATTCATCTAAGTTGTTTTTGAAAGCAATAATGTTCGATACATTAAGTTCCACCAATTTAACATTAACCCCTGATTACCCTTGCTCCTCATCTAACACAGGCATTTCTAAACTCTACCATCATCTCCCAGCAGCCTTCACTATTTTAAGTACAAGTATAATAACCGACGACACCTTATATAATTCCCTGCACGAGTCATGAATTATGAATGGCCCAAAACCATTCCACATTCACATATGGATCCCTCTATCATATCACCAGTCTATGCATTACCCCCTGCTGTTCATTTAGCAAGCCATTTTTCTTATGCAACATCCATAGTAGTTGTTTTAATTACTATTACTGTAATATGGCTTATCTTTAGAACCACAAGAATTCCTATTTTTCCATTCCCAGGAGCTAATGCACACGACACTATCTCCACATTATCCTTATCACTTGATATAGTATCAACGTTCACTCTTTTGTCAATCTTACTAGTACTCTTAATAATTTTAATACTGATTAGACGATCAGCTATTATGAATATTAACAAAGAAAACATCAAAATCTCCTCCATGAAACTCAAAACCCACCCACCACCTAATCTCCAGAGAGGTTGGCCACGTTTTTACCGTGGTATCTGTCTTCCTTGTTCTAACAAAAACATCCCCTTATCTGTTAATCTATCGAATTAATTATATAATGTTGTCTTCTAACTTTCTGTCACTATCACATCCCCCTAGCTCACTTATTACATATTAATCCCCCTACGTCACCAAATTTGTCTATAAATTTCTACACAAAGACCCAATTGCTCTCAAAGCCCCATCGCCCGTCAGAGCCCACAGATCCCAAATCATCACTTGCTACTCTTCCTACCCAACACTTCGTAATATCCAACACAAACACAAATATAATAATTTAAAAAAAAAAAAAAAAAATCAGCAAAATTCCAAACATTTTTAATTATGCATATCAAGGTTCATGAGTTGATGCTCATCCTTACCCTTGTCTATGTACTTGCTTTTATGATGGCCTATGTGTGCCCTAATCCTTTTGTGTTTCGCATTTTTCGCCACAATCGATTTCGCCTACCCTCTTTCATGCGAACCTTCTTTCCCCACTCCCCACGCACAAATCGTTGTCGTGGCAACCGCCGACACACCAACAACCATACTACCTTTAAACGCCCACATAACATTGTTAATGATGATCTCGACCCTGAAGAAGAGGCACGCATTATTGAGGAGGAGTGGTGATAACAATCTTCACCACTTCAAAGCAATTCCTCAAATCAAATTCCTTTCTCCAACTTTTGTTTTGACTTCCTTTGTGTCCAACTAATATTTATAATTCCTTTCCACTACTTCTTTTAATATTAGTATCTGCGCTTTCCTTTCGATAAGATCACTTCTACTTTTCCTGTCAAGCCGACCATATCGTTGCCTACAAGTCTACCCTCCCCCTCCGAATATCAATTTTTTTTGCAATGAGTTATTCCACTCCAGCCCCTAATTCTTCCCATCAACGAGAAACTGCAAACCCTTTCAATGTACTACTTATAGTACTCAACAAGGATCTTCAAGATCTGCCTGTTCGCGAGAAGGACTACTGGACTTCTTACCACACTTCTCTTAATTCTAATTACAATTTTATGAGCATCATTGATCGACGCCTTCAAAGTTTAGAGCTATTTCGTTCCGACACACACACCCGAATGCTAAACCTAACAAAAAAAGAGGAAACTACCAATCTCGATCCTACTACTACTAATTCCCTAACTATTCCAAAATACGAGGAGCTGTTTCTTAAAGTTAACTCCCAAAAAGCTACACTTTCTAACATGAGTGACTTACTCATGCAACAAGGATTAACTATGCAAAATCTGAGTCTCGAACTCACTAATCTTAAACAATCAATGGCCCACCAACCTCTTACTTTGACCTATCATAGGTCACGCAACGAATAACAGTCACCGTCTCACCGTTCTAGCCCTTCCAAATCTTCAAAATCGCGTTCCGGTTCACCACTCCCTAAGTCGCCTTCACCCAAACGCATCAAGGCGAAGAAAACTATCAAAAAATCTCCCTCTAAAGCGATCCTTCCTACGCCCACTGATGAAATATTAGATATCCATGCTGATCCTGCTCTGATCAAAAGCCCTACGCCTTCGTCTACTTCTTTGTCATTATCTCCCAGCTCAAGTTCATCGGAACTTGACTAACACTTATGATTCTATTGCACTTCTTCCATCCTATTCCCCACCTTCCACTCCCTATCAGACGCTGTATCCTTCCCCAATGCGTTAGTTTGTACCAACCACCCGCCACTATAAATCTGGAAACACCGTTTCCAGATTCACAAGCAAAACTGCAAAGGGATAAATCTTTGTTTTTCAAAATGTTTACTACGAGAACAGCAGAACCCAAAATAAAACTTCCCGAAGCTACTCTAAAACTCAAAAATCCTGAAGGTATGAGTTCCGAAGATAAGGACACTCCTCAAACTGACTTAAAAATCCAATACTGCAGCACACAAATAGCAAATGCTTTTGGAAGATGGTGGACGTACTTGCCAGTAATTTCAAAAATCGCCTTGGTTAACGTGGAGGAGGTTCCTCCAGCAACAATAACAACGGGAATAGTGGAAAAATGGTTTGGAGATAATGTTAGCGTTGACATAGAATGCGAAGATTGATGGAAGATGAAATTATGGTTGACAAGAAGGTTAGAATAAAAGAGTTCAGATAAGTTTAAGAAATCAACATAAGAAGGGGTTCACATATTCAAAATAAATGTCACAAAGGCTAGACAGTTTAGGAATAGAGATTGAAATTAAAAGGAGAATTTAAAAACCGTAAGCTTATCCACACAATAAAGCATTAGTCAAAACTTGGAACATACCGGAAGACAACGGGAACTATAAAAACAATGAAGGAACTATTCTATCATACAGAAAACAGCCCGCAACAACAGCAATTAAAAAGAAAGAGAAACATAGTTGGTGAACCAAGAAACATTAGGTTTCTTGGTTACAGAAACATTACGTCAACAAGAGGCAAGAAGTACAAACCATTAAAATTAAGTCCTCTGTCAAATACATTATAAACATTGTCAATAGATCCTTAAATTCTAAGTATAACATGAAGATCAGTTGTATATGCCCATTATTAGTATAAAATTTTAGACATTAGTAAAATGACATTTTAGACATTATAAAATTAGTATAGACATTTTGAAGTGTTTAATATAGGCGTCGATTGTTAACATGAGACGTATTTCAAAATTAATTCTTCCCTTATTATCGGGAAAAGCTATGGACATTGATAAGATCAAAATTAATATTCTAGATGTTTGATTAGCTCTAGGATGAGCATCGAGTTTAGTCGAGAGAGTGTTAGCGTGGGCATAGAATGGGAAGATTCAATGGAAGAATTACTATAAATTTGGGAAAGTAGATTAATTAATGAGTTAAGGAAGATTAAGCATAAAAGCTATGTAAGGAAGATCAAAGGATGTTATGAGGGAAGGTTAATCCGTAAAGATGTATTAATGTTAAAAGACCAGGAGAAGATTTTTATAAGAAATGGATTGGAAAGATGATAAATAGAAGTGATAGAGATTTCTTAGGGGCAGTCGAGTTATGGGAGAAGAACAGTAAAGCTCAAGAGTTGATATAGAATATAGAATAAGAATTGAATAAAGTATTGCCCAAGTTAGGCAAGATAAATTGAAATATAAAAAGTTGAACTTAGAATTAATAGTTTATTAATTCGCACACCAAATTATTAAAGCGCATTGTGGTCGCTCATAGACGACGCGCTATCAATATCAGTAGTTTAAGTTATACTCCTATTGCAGTGTATACGGTTTCTCCAACAAGTTTAGAATCAATCATACCATACCACATTAAAAAATATCGTAATATTTTTGCAGATTAGACATACCGGACACTCCCAAAACGAGAGTCACAGCCCGTTTTGTTAAAGGAACACGGCAATTTTTCCATTTACATTGTTATTTATGCAATCCGTGTAGGAGCTATTGTGAAACAACTTCGAAACTCATAACAAAGAAAAACATTCACCCAAAAAGGCTAGTGAAGGATTCGTAGTCATATGCTTACGCAACAGCCAAATGGGGTGAGAAGAAAGTGTTTAAAGGACCCTTATATTTTCAAAGCTTGCCAAGACAAACAAAGGCCAAAACTCCTGCACCCCCTGTAATACAGTCGGCTTCGTCCAGGAAAAGGGAACTGTCAATATCTTCTATTTTCAGTCTCAGCAAAAACTCGGATCAGAAGCAGGGCCAAAGTAAACCGATACAAACTATTGACGTAACAATTCATATTCCAGAGGAATATAGGTTAGGCAATAAAGAATGGGTTCAAGAAATCGAAGAGATGAACTTATTTCGAATTGGAAATCATGAAGAGTATAGTAAGAAACCGAACTCCTGACCCTAATGCCAAACGAAATATCACTAGTGCAGTAGCCTACTCTATGGCCTTAAGTATTGCTAACCCTGCAGTGGGTCCGCACAAAGCCATGTCTGAACATCGAGTTATAGACACGGTTGTAGTAGTTCCAACAGGTGAAATGGATGGGTTAACTCTATCATCCGTCGGAAACTCACCGTTACTTCCAAATCCTACAGAGCTCAATTTGTCCAAGGTAAAGCTTTATTCACCGTCAATGGCTTGGATGTTTACCGACGCGCGACGGACGGATGTTTGTGAATAATACCAGTGCCATAAAGCTGGCTGAAAACCCTGAATTTCGTCAGAGGTCCAAACACATAGAGGCAATATACCTTTTTACCCGAGAACTGATTGAGAAAAAATAATATGAAGTATCCTATGTATCAACTCATGAACAGTTAGCTGAAATACTAATTAAACCTCTCATGAAAACAAAGCCAACCTTAAAATAAATTTTTTCAGAATCCATAATAGTAATGGATCAAGGGGAATGATATGTTGACTAATGATTCCGTTGACGTCTCTGGATCTTTTTTTTTTATCCTCTGCAATGACTCCTCAAAATGCACATACAATAAAATGGAGAGCTAGCAAGACTCTAGTTACTGCTAGATTTGAGAGAGTAATGCTAAAAATTTAACTGAGAAGTCCATGCGACCTCCATACTTATGACATTTTACTTTCTGATGTTACCAAAAGGGCACAAGTTCAATGTCATAAAATGCATAAATAGAAATTCTTGAATGAATTAACTAAGATGTGCCCAATTGACAACAGATACATCTTGGTTCGTGAGAAATCATTCATCTTTAAGCTTGCCGGAATGATAATAGCTTAGTGATATTTTGGGCTGGATTCGGAACTGCTCTTGGAATGTCAAACTGAAATACAGGAAAACTTTCTGATATGGAGCAAATTGCTGATATACAAACAAACCATATAAAAATACTCGAACAACGAGTTAATAGTACCAAAGCTGTAATTCAAAATCTACAGGATAATTTTAATTCCCTATTCGTAGATGAACGTTGGACGTAGGACGTAGATGAAACTGCCCACATAATGTTTTTATTTTACCTTTAGCTACTGATTTATATACTAATCATAATGAGTTAATTCAATTGGTTCAAGAAAAAACGTGATACACAGGTCAGCGACCCTAGTTTTACCCTGAAAACTAACTCAATCTTCAACCTACATTTAATTGATCGTCCGGTATACAACCAAACGAAAAAATTAAACAAACGGTCATTTTCAGCCACCCAGGCCAAAGGATCGGAAAATTTATAGCTAAATGTATGGCGCTCAAGCTTCTAAGTGCTGTTATAATCTTCCTGAGAAGAAGGAAAACTATCATAAACATGTCTGCAAAACCTATTGATTCCAAACAGCTTTCAGAAATACTTGATGTTAATGCAAAATTAGAACAATCGACAATCAACTTCTTAGATTTTATTGCCATGCCAACCTATTGTTATGACCAATAAGTTTGAGGGATAGTAGAGCTACAGTAATAAAAGAAGAACTTTTGTGAAGATAACTCTTTACATTAAACACGAACCTAGAGACCGTACGAAGATAAAATTATAATTGAGAATTAATAGAACTAATAGAAAGTATGTCAAATTTGTTTTTTGGTTTTTTTAATATTAGTAGATACAGGGAACGTGTGAGGATTAGATAATCACATAACATTAAAAAGAAAGTTTAGAAATAACTACCCATACAAAAAGATGCTTAAGATATACCATCCTGTCTTCCATGGTAATTAAGTCATAAAAGTAAAAGCGTATCTATAAGAGTGAAGAATGTATAGACGCAAATTATGTTTACATTATATCATTCTGTTCTCTGAGGTAATTGAAACGTGTCAATAGGACTCAGGAATTTACAGGTATATAAAAGTAACGGTATATAAAGGTAATGTTCAAAGTGTGTCTTGCATAATTGCCATGAGTCTAAAAAATGACATGACTAAATGTCACTAATGGAATGTCACTAATGTCACATAAGGTATTTATGAAAACCTTTACATGAATGTATTATAAATAAGAACAACGTTTTGGGGAGTTTGTAAGACTATATGTATTAAACATTTTCAATAAAACTGGTGACTTTGTATCATAAACTCAAACCTTATGATCTCGACTTGAAGCTTATTATCACAAATAGTCATTTATTTTACTGAATCCAAAGGGATTGTCGGTAAGACAAATATCAAGACACGCAAGGATAGAACACTTCCCCTCTAGTAATTTTGCATTCCGCGAACTAACTATTGGAAACGTATTTTTGGCCACAAGATTTCGAAGTATAGTTTTCGAAGCTGAAGTATGGCCTGCTTAGGATGAAGATACAGAGAAAGCTTGGGGAATGAATAATAGAGCTAGGATGGGAATAACTCTACAGTTGTTGATAAATGTTCTGCCCAGTGAGAATTTGTCATCTCGAATGCCGAATATTTGTGCAATTTCTTGTAACAGATGTTTGGGAATCCGAAAAATGGTCAACACAGAATCGTTTACAGGAACTTCATCAATTAAAGCTGTATATGAAGACTCCGTCTAAGCTTGTAAATGACAGACACATGGAGGTCATAACAGTATCTTGGGGTTCAATAGTGTGGAAAGAGATGCAATAATTAGTAAGGTACTACATAATCTCAGATGCCCAATACACGATAATGTTAATGAGTTCCAGTTCCAGAATCTCGACATGGAAACGGAAAAAGGAAGAAACTATTGCTGTAAAACCAATTTTGGGATGGAAACCCAGAAAATCAAGAATACAAGATTCCAATGTATTTATTATGGTAAAATTGTTTACCAAGGCAAAGAAAGCTGACTATGGATTAAAGTAAAGAAGCAAGGAGGACCAGAATTTTCTTGCAGTGGGCCCTCAGGAAAGGTATTCCAGACCAAGGAATTTATTGTGAGAAACATTCCAAGCCAAAAAAAAAGTAATTAAGCTACTTAGAAGTTTTCTTTGGCATTGTGACAGTTGTAGAAATGTCTGGGTGAGAAGGTTCATATGGTATGATAACTTTGATTTACAAAAATAACTTGAAGGGGCTAATATCTTTTTCGCCCGGTTGACCCGGCCGGCAATTAGTAGCATTAAAAGCTTATATTTTGAATTGTTGTAAGAATATTTAACTACGCCAATCGCTGCATGTACCTAGAGTTCAAACCGGTTTTCACAGAACCGGGTGTTCTAAAAGTAGTACTTGGGCTACCACACGACGGATAAGAGAACCGTATTTTGATACAAATGACGAACAACCTGTGAAAATAAAACAAGAGATGATCTTTCCGTCCAACTATAAGTACTTGCTTATCTTTATGCAAATGTATCTAGATTATTTACAATATCTTTAATTGAACTTACCATATATTAATAGCTATGGTAGGTATTTAACCTAAATACCAAAGACGATCACATCATATGTTGTTAGGAATGGATGTGATCCAATTAATACATAAATGATCTAATGTCACTAGAATCCAGTGTCTAAGCTGGATCGGAAAGGAACTGCCTATTTTGCATTCCTGTAACATAATTGTCCTTATTCTAATAATTTATCTTCTGGCAAAATTCAAGAAGGAAGACATGGAAGTAATGCTATTTGAGCCTGTGAAAAACCCCCATCAGCAGCGATCGCATGAAAAGAAAGGTTAAGGGAATTTCCAAAATTTGTAGAATTCACACATTCGTTTCATCATGCAGACTCAAATAATATCAGGAGAAACTGGTACTCTCAGTTAAAGCAATTTATAACAAAATTCGAGCTCACGTATGATGTAGGTCTTTCAAGGCAATAAAGGAAAACATGCATGTCAAAACTTTGCAATGAGGATAAAAAATATGTGAAATATGATGGAGGCACATACAGTATTAAACCCGATTTAGGAATTCTGCGGACTCAGATCCGTCAGCAGCAGAATACCTAAACATTGGGATTGCATGGAAGGATAGGACATTTTTAGAACACTGAAGGCTAGGATCAAATTTTATATCATTCAATAAAAATAACTTTACATTTAACGGGCTTGACACAAATGGTTGCAAAAAAAGGACAACTGGCTTACTATGGCATGTTAAGCATAATTGCTCGATACAATATTGGGCACTAGTAAATCCGTGTAGGCTCAGAGTGATTGACTAAAATTCCATGAACATTAATTTCTACAAACATAATAGAGATGATGTAATCACTCTTAGGAATGAAATATTATGCATTTTAAAAAGAAGAGAAGTGGCTTTAGAAGGTTTGTTTCGATTACCCATCCGGGGTTTAGGCATAATAACTTATACGGTATAAGCTTAATATAGATTAACAGTTCATTTGTAGTTGTATTGTATGGGACTATTTTAATGTTCTCTTTAATTTTCACTCCAAACTCCGAGTTTCACTTAAACCTCCAAATTCTATGTATAGATTTTAAGCTTTAATTTGAATCTTTTAATTCTAAATTTTAATATTAGTTTTATCTTTTAAGGAAAAGCTGCCCAATAAATTGCGTGTTATTGCTGCAGCCTATTGTGTGTTTCGCAGTTGTAATAGTCTGAATATAGACAAATTGTAAAGTAAACCAAATTAAATAATTAAGAATAAGTTATTTTAAAGGCTCACGAAATGTTAAAATGCATTTGTCGTATGCTCCTTGGGCGAACCCGATGGGAGCTGAATCATTAAATACCTAAATAAATAAATAATTGTCCTTATTCTAATACTTTCTCTTCAGGCAAAATTCGAGAAGGAAGATATGGTAGTAATGCTAGATAAGTCAGTGAAAAACGCCCATCCGCAGCGGCTGCATGAAAGGCTAGGGCATTTGAATATCCAAAATTTGTAAAATTCACACAAAAAAGAAGGACATTTTCTGGGTCCAAAAGGTAGTCTTCAGAAACAGTATAGGTATGATTTTTGCGTATAAGCAAACGCATAACTTAAACCGTGCAACGGTGCAACCCACAAGATGATAGGGATTAAACAAAAGCAGAACTACTTCATGCTGTGTCTTAAAGTAAGAAGGGGAGTAAGTATTTTACACTAGTGAATGATAATGATGTTAGGATGAACAATGATGACGAAAATTAAAGAGCGTAAGTAAACTCTATCAATCAATTGGTGGTCACTTGACATATTTATAATTCCGGGTTTGTGTGTTGTGATTAAGGAATGTTACTTTTCGGACCTTTTGTCGTTGTTTGATGTTAATGAGCTGCATGATGCAATGGAGAGTAATGAATTGATAAAAGTGATTGAATGAATTATGTCAAGGCCATCGCATTTTCGCATTTCTGCGTTTTTGCACTGATGCAATTTTTTGTTAATGAATAAATATGGGCCATGATGTCATTGTAGACAAATTGTTTTTTGAAGCATTAATATGCAAATTAAGATAAAGAAAGAAAAATAATGGATGAAATTCCAAGCTTTTTATTTTCTTGTAATGATATCAAAATGTCCAGTCGCAAAAATTTGCTCACCCTCTGCATAAATCACGTGATGAAATTTTGAAGATGTAATAAAGTACATTTTACTACGTAGGATTTTCTTGTTACGTTCCAACTGTGTAGCGTAATTTTCCCCAATTACAATCGACCTACTATTATACAAGAGTAATCATTCTTAGACAGAAAGACGATAAAGGTTCACCTGCAGTGCTGTAAATGAGTAAGCAAAAGTGACATGCTTTTAAACAATTCTTGAAAAAAAACTTTTGTTTCTGTATGCTTATGAATCATCCTCGTACAGCAGATTTAAATAATTTAACCCATGATGTCATTCTTTACAAGCTGTAATTAGAAGCAATATTATCTTACAGTATAAAATAAAGATTACGGACAAAATTTCAACAATGTTTTTTGTCCTGTAAAAGTATCAAACAGCCATGTTGCAATTAAATTGCTCACGCAGTTCATAAATCATGAGTGTACATTTATTTATTGCAGCATGAAGGGATGATACATTAATGCATGCATTGCTACGGAAAGTATGTTCATACGTTGTCATTGTGTGGAATTAATATTTACCCTGCAAGCCCTAGCCGACTTTTAAACAAGGCTATTCATGGCCTGCAAGAAGATCAAGGGTCACCGGGATCGCCTTGAACGGAATACATAGGTATGTAAACTTGACATGTTACTGTTTTCAAATGCTTAAAAATTATATTATTTTCCTATCGCTTATAAGCAAGCTTTTAGAGCTTAATCTTAAAACAAAGTCTTAAGTAAATGCTCTTAATGCTTAAATTAAATATTTTTGTGACTGACAAAATGTGGATTTAAAACAATAACATCATGTTTGTAATGCCCGAAACAAAGTGACAGGTTCCCCTTTGACCCTTTGAGCTGATTTCGATCTTAGATCTTAACATTTTACAGTTTGTTTCTTTGCTTTGTAAGTGTTGGGATTTGTGTAGTGCAGTGCTTTACTTTATAAGAGTTTTACACAAAATTGTAAGATAAAGGATGAAAAGGGTAAGTACTTATTTTTAACAGCTTGCCCATTATTGAGCGAGGTTCCGGAGTTTTTTAAACAAATTGTTGCTATGTGGAATGAAGCGTTATTTCAATTACCAAAAAATACCCGCGACTTCTTTGCTGACTAGCAGTTTCAGACTTGTACCACCTACACTTTCGAAACTAGTGTCATTCGTTCGGAAAATGTTTAAACTAGTTCTTCTACTAGTTCAAATCTTATAAAATAAATTAGCTAATTTCTGGAAGCTCATATTAGACAAAAATTCCAAGAATTTTAGGACATTTTGCAATCTGATGGCCGCACTAATGTAGAGGTAGTTTACAATACAGTTAGTCCAGTACGGCCACCCGTGTAAGCAATCAAATGACGCGGATCTCAGATATTTAGATGGCCCCTGTCGACAGATGCTAATTACTAAAAACGTCAGCTTTTCCCATAAGATTAAAATTGCCATAGTTTCTTCAAAAAATATACTCCGTACTCTTAATCTTCCCAAAAGCCGTTAGAATTGTTGCATAGTAACGTTGCATTGAATTTCATACTTTTATTGGCATTTATAATGGGTTGCAACTTTTCTTGGCAAAAATACCATCCAAGGCCATTTGATTGTTTAAATTGCATATAAAATACATTTCTTAGCACCTTTTAAGCCCGTCTTACATCCTTCTCAATCCCATCAAAATAAAACAGGTAAACCCTGGCTGCCTATTTAGGCATATCAATTAGTTTTTTGACTTGGCTCATAGGTTTGAAACTGTCTTGGAACAAAAAACCCCAAGGATTTATTTCGGCTGCATATTAATTGGCTTTTAGACTTTTCTAATGGGTTGACAACTTTATAAGCAAAACGCCATTCCAAAAAACTTCAGCTTCTTTGCATTGGTGACCTTTAAAATTTGCTCAATTAATTGGTGTTTCGCGTTTTGACCTTTTTTGGTCCTTTAATTATTTTTGCTTTATCCGACCGACTTTAAGAAACCGACTCAGACATTGACCATGTTCGGTACATCGCTCAAGCTGGCCACTCTCGTCCAAGGTAAGCATGTAGCAATGTGTTAACAAGTTTAATCGCAAGTTATATAAATGCTGGTGTTGTTGACAACTTGATTCGTAATTTTAGCTACGCCAGTTTGATTGCAGAAATCAGGGAGCTGCAACAGTGTATCAGCTTACAAGAGCGGGTACTTGAAAATTGAGGAGTAAATGTAACAGCAGTATTAATCAACACTAATCAACCAACAAAACTTGGCAGAAAACCCCTTCCAAGGTAAGAAAATTTGAAAATTAAGAATTTTTTCGTGAAAAATAAGCGTTTGTGTCAGGTTAAATTTCTCGAAATATTTCAGGTTAATCAAGGAGAAGCAATCTCTACGTCAAACACGTAACTTGTACCAAAGCAGGTTGCGAGTACTGATATCTAGGTAATTACTGGCGACGACCGTGATAATGAGGCGCCACCTGCCGAGAACCTAAACCTTCCGAGGACTTCCACTGGAATTCATTGTCCTTCAGTTGTTCTACGGGGGCGATTCGACTCTGATACCTTAGATGACGAGATCTCCAAATTGCATGCAACAACGTTAAGCAACATTCCGAAATTGGTGATGGCAGACGTCCTAAAGGTAACATTCAATTTTTCTTGCAAGGTTTTAAACTATATTATTAATTCAATTTACAATTTGAAGATTTAAATACATTTTTTAATTTTGTTTAGGCTGCTGGTTCTATTTGATCATCCACGAAAGTGTCTAAACTTGCCTCAGCGTCAGGCTTTTGGGCCAGGGATCCACTTGGAATTGGATAGTATACACAGGCAAGTTCAAGAAGCAATTACGGTGCGTTGAAATCGTCAATGCTGATATGCCACATGCTACTCCTAGGTAAATATTTCAAATGCTTATGTGAGATTGTAATTTTTTTGTTAATTTGGAACCTAACCTAACCTAATCCATATGCACTAACTCATCCAGCAAATCAATCAGAAGCACCAACAAATCGGCACATGAAAAGCAATGACAAGATCAAACGAATAAAATCCCAGACACTAATTACGGGTACTTCAACAGTTCCAAAAGTGCAGACACACAAACCAACTTCACAGCCTACAATGATTAAGGTCAAACCGACTCGAGCATCCAAAAATTCAACTAAAGAACACAGTAGCCATCAACCTGACACTGCAGATTCCGAAATCAACCCACCCCATTAGAATAATATTATACTAGAGGATGTACTGAACATCCACACCCAAAACACCATCAACCAGAGGTCACCTATCAGGTCATCAGACCATGAAGATTCGTTATTAACATTCAAAGAGTCAGACTCTTCATCATCAGAGATTGATGAACCATCCTCATGCTAAGTCAGTTACAAACTATCTATCTTTATCAAAAAACATACATCCCATAACAACAAAATGTAAAGTATGCAAAGTTAGAGCGGATCTCGAGATGCATAACTTAAATGAGAATGAGGTACGTGGGTTATGAACAACTCCAATTTGGTATAGGTACAAGCTAACTATTTATTTATACGTAAGAAACATAACCTCGTAGAGGTTTACAAGAAATCATGTGCATAGGGGTTAGTATAAACCTCTATCAAATCCCAATGACTGAGGGAGACAATCGCTGTCTCTAAGAGAAGAGAATTAGTAGGTCTCAGGACCAAGTGAACTATCACAGTTCAGGGCAGAGACTAATCTTGAAGAATAAGGACTCGCTTGCTATTTATAGGAAGCGAGGTTGACAAGGGTAGTGGTACAGTGGTAAGTACCGTACAATAATAATAATTATATTCACAGGAGGATTTGCATACTTTAAAGTATGCAGTAATAGAAGTAGTAGTTGATGTAGTTGTTAGTTGACATCATCGGCAAATCATCAGTCACAGACGATAGCCTAGAATAGTAATCTCTACTATTCTTAGTTGTGAGGGCCAGACCTCACAAAAAGAAACCCTTTTCCTTCTCCTCATCTAGAAAGTTTTCAAAATTATTTTAAGAAAATCCTATGCAATTCATCTACTACTAAAATCTGCACTCATCCAGTTAAAAATGACATGGGTTTTTTTAACTGGACTTTTTTTATCTCTGCTTAACTAACTAATTTTAACTAAAGTGATAACAGCTTCCCGCACTCTAATCTACTCTACAAGACTTGCATCAATTCTATTCCATTCACAACCGAAGCATACTCCGCAACCTAATATCAAAGTGACCAACCAGAAAAACAAGTACTAAATAATACAATTCTTCAATCTATCAATCGACACTAATTACTAAACAAAATATAAAAACATGTCTACCAACAAGCTAGGACCTACGCTTGATCAGTGTGAGTTGTACCACCAGCCCCCACCACCCGACACAAGTGACAGTGACAAACTAAACCAACTCGAACAATCAATTCAACTTTTAGGGAGTGAAATATTCCCTGAATCAGACCAACTAAACGGAACCAGGTTCCAACTTATAGAAGATAAAGTGAAGCACTAGTTACTTAAAGTGAAGAGGCCTGTGCAATGGCCTCCCACGCTATCGAAAGCCTGAACAATGCGCACGAGCGCATTGACATTCTAACTACTACCGTGAAAACAATGAAAGAGCACCTACAACTGTTGCAGGGCATTGTGGTTAATGACTTCATGGCAAAAACTACCTTACATCAACCAAATTAACGCAACCACCAACACAGACCACTCCACCACAACAATAAAACAACAGGTAACCACTATACCATTGCAGCGCAATTGTAAGTGGAGGGGGAAGTGTTAGGATAGATAGATGGATAGAATAGCCCATAATGCACGGGCATAATTAAAGCTTTTAGTGTCATGTAATCCACTGTTAACTAACCTCCTACATTAACAACATTCATGATTATAAAGAGATTCATTCTATCATTCACATTGAACCAGAGTGGAAGCTCTCTTATTTCGCGTACTTCCTTCCTAACAACTTTCACTAAAAATTAGGCATTGACGCATTGCACAAGTTTACAGCGTTTAAGAATGACTACATTACGACTACGAAATTGAACAACATCTCGGCACAGAAAAAGTTAAAGCTGACCTAGCAACTCGTCAAGGTCACTATCGAAGTCCTGTGAATAATCATCCGTCTTCCAATGACCTTCTTTGGGTCCAACGGGATTGGTTCCCGCAGCTTTGGTCTCTTTACTTTTGGCTTCAGCATTCTCAATGGTTCTACTGCTGGCTGCTGCGTCTCTCTAATTCTTATCCCTCTTGTTCTCTCTAAAAATGGAAACCAATACTCTAACCAGCATTTTTGCTCCAGATTTATTACTACTATGCACATTTCACGATGATTGTGATTTAGTTCCCATCACATAAGATCCCCAAGATATAATTGTTTCGGAATATTTAATCCTGATTAATTAGAGACTCACGAGTAACTGTGTTTTAAGTTTAAACGTCAGAGGGTCGTAATGCATGACAGTGAAAAAATCGCTTTAGTTTGTATTTACGCTAATTTTAAATCTTTATGTTGCCCAACTTTAAAAAAGACATCACGAGTGGGCATAAGCCTTCGGGATGCACCCTTGCTATTTGTAATTCATACTCAAAAAAGAATTAGAAAGTGAAGTATACACTCTATAAGGGCCCTAACGCCATGAAAACATTTTTAGGAGAATTGTATTTAGTATCAGGGAACTGGTTGAAAATGAATGAACAAAAGCTTTCTATGGCTGAATTAACTAACATAGAAGATAAACGGTACTGAAAGAATAATATTTGTCATATTTGTGAACTTGCGTTTAAAAGTCTTTCTGATTAAAGATCATTGTCCTCTTACAGATCGATTTCAACACACGATAGTTGTAAAAACTGTAATGCTCAGTATAGCCAACCAGGCTAAATACCATAACTCATGCATTCCTTTAAACTTTTTTACAGTTACTGCTAAGCAATATTTCAAACTTCTCTTATGAATCAGTAAAAGTAATACCAAGCAATTCAGATAATTTTTTAAGCATTATTACTTTCAATTTATTGCACTTGAATGCATCTCCTTTAAAACTTTCTGATAACCTAAATCCATTAAGTTAATATAAAAAGGAATTTGAAAAAAGCTTTAATAAAACTTTTAGGCCGTTTTCAAGCCAGAGAATTATCTATGAAAGGAGTTAATCCGTAGAGACGACAGATTAACTACCCAATAAAAATTCGCCTACTGAACTTATATCGTGTCTTGTGTATTAAATGACAACGGTGGGGATTTAGAATTATGGTAACGCCAATAAGTCAATTAAAGAAATATAAACCCGTCCGAATTTATAAAAAAAATTCTACGAATTTATTCTTATTTCGAAAATCACTTAAAAAAGTAACATAAAACCTTAATCTTCAATTATTCAACAGTTCTTTAGCTAAATAAATCTTGTTATTTACTCTTATGAAGACACGTCAGCTCTTTTTAATAGCAACTGAAGGAGTGAAGAAAGTTACGTATATTTCAACCCTCAACAAAATTATAAAGCCAACGGACAAAAAATATAAAAAACGATTGTTTTGCGCTCTTTCTACTCCAGAACATTCTACGATTTTCTCAACTACACAATTGGTGAAAACTAAGTACAGGGAGGAACCATTGTAGGCGCTACAATGTAGCCATCGAGCCAAAACTAGCTGATTGTGTCCAGACTGAGTAATTCTCAAAAGTGATAACCAATAATTATCTATATAATAACTTCTACTTACAAATGAGATCAATAATAAATTCTTACGACTATGGAGATCTAACATCATCCATATGATTATATGACATCGTTCGAGAGTTTTTAAGAAAGTCAGGTTTAGAACATGTTCTTATTTATTTCTTCCGGTGTTTGCATGAGATGCTCTGCTTTTTAAGTCGAAACAGTGCTTGGAGCTTCGTACTGATCAGAGTCTGAACCTTTTTTAGAATTAGACATGAAAGGAGGTTTGAGTATGCATAGAAATGCTAAAACTAACAACAAAGTTCATGCCGAATTTTAACTAAGATAAACCGATTAGCTACATATTTATGTTGACAAAACGCAATTCTATGCTGATTAGGTTTCAGAATATCGTTCAGTAGGATATTTTGGATAGGAAAATACAACTTTTATAACTTCATTAACAACAGAGAACACAATAAATTGGAAAACTGATTTTGAAACTGAACAGATTTGGAATATGATTTTTAACTAAACGACATTTCTGCATATTCCGAATATCCACTGTCTGGAAAAAATTGCCATGACATAAACGGTTTGTTCTATTCACAGGAAATTTCCGAAGTTATTAAATCTTGAGTAACATTCATAAGACAATTCGAAATGTAGAGGTTTCTTGAAAACATAATATTTAAATTTATATTCCCCATACAAAAAAGAATGTGTACATGACGTCAACCCTTTTTGAAAAAATTAGCCACTTAAAATCCGAAAAATACAGCGAAGACATCATTATCCATCCATCAGTTCAACTTACCAGACCCTAATTAATTCTATACTCCCATTTACTTCTACGTCTATTTTGGAGAAAATTTCACCTTCAAAACGATTTAAAACAGTTACCTGTAAGAACTGAATGAACCTGCACATACGATTCAGATTGATTGTCTTTCAGAAGACAGTGCAAGGTACGAAATATATTACAAAAATATTTTTTGGAAAGTACAGGGTTAAATGTTATGCTCGGGAGCGAAGTCAGCGAACCAGTTATGTCTCGGTTAGAAATAAAATTCTCGACGATACAATAATTAAATCAAAACGGAAACGGATATACCTTTGGATATCCGTTTTTCAAAGACTTCAGAAAAGTCCCTAAAAATTGTCTTTAATTTTAAACCAACCAAAATGACTTAATTTAACTAGTTGAACTCAACAAGTACAAGCTAAGAATTAAATTCCAATACTTTTCATTATTAAATGAACTCTTTCAGCGAGGTAAAAACCCTATTGTAAAATACTTTGAATAAACTGTTTTTGTCATTTTTGATGTAAATCCTAATTAATTTGTATTATTAAAATTTAGGAATTCGCAACTGTACACTAAATTTGAATTTTTGACTATTCATAGCCCGATGAAGCCAGTAAAGAAACCCGTCGCGTAAAATATTGGTATAAATAAATGGTGCCATTGTGATTTATCCATTTTTGTGCATCAGTTGAAGTCGTTTGCGAAGTAGAAACAAATTCATATTTTCTCGCTATAATTATTCGTTTTAAATGAGTGGCCAGACAATCGTTTACATATGGCTAATTTCATACTCCATATTATTTTAATGGCTCGGAACTTACCATAAATTACTGGATGTTTTAAAATGTTTACGCAAGTTGTATTATTTAAGTTGAGCGAATGCAATCAAGAGACATTTGATAAATTATGACAAGCTGAGTAGAAGTTCCAAGTTTTATAACTTAGCGCCTAATATCTACTAGCACACCACTCGGCACTCGCATTCTCCAAAACTCAACTTTCCGGACGATCCAAATCCCACTACTCAAACACCACTCCGCAGTTTATATTTAGTTGTACTAAACATGTAGATCACGAATGTACCAATAATTACGTTCCAAAAATATTTTAAATACAGGTTGGTTCCGTAGAGCGCGGAGCGGTGGAGGTTTTGAAT